>JAJLUN010000166.1:20062-36316 GCA_030564365.1 Blastobotrys arbuscula | reverse complement strand
CCCCCCCTCCCGCGGATCTTGGCGCATCAAAAATGTGGCGTAATTACGCACAAAAATCCGGGGTTTAGAATTTATCAGATCCAGTCATCGATAATCGTCCATTGCAATATGTTAACTACAATAAATACAATAAGGTTTTGACCAATATTAATGTTTCTAGTTCACCCACAATAAAACCTCCACATTTAGTGGTTTCTGCACACTGATAATGTATATGCTTATCTGAACCATAATTTCCACCTAACCAAGCTTTTTTGAAGATGGAGGGCTTCACCCACAGACAGAGCCACTTTAAGCAGTTGGTAGCCCTAAAAAATAAGTATTCCAAGTCTCCATTTAAAAGCGCAATATTACGCGTCTTCAGTTTTAATGCCGCGATAAATATCAGAAATTGTTAAGCTTCATTGCGATGCGAGTAAGCACACGCACCACGCACATATTTGGATGTACCCACAAATTTAGTTAACACGAGCAAATTGCGAATGCGTTTTTTTTTTTTTTTAAAACGTTAAACGTGCGCGCGTGTATGCTAATATAAATAATGCTATAATGCTACCCCATTTTGGCGATTTGTATACGGCAGCACACCGCACGGCACGTCGATGCCACAAAACCAGACTCGAGCGGCCCAATACAACTCAAAAGATGATATTAGTAATAGAGTTGTGGTGCAGACGAAAATATATATGAGGATGAGGCTCAAACGATGGGCTCTAATTATAATTATAATAATATTAATTGATAAGGAAAAAAATAGAGTACCCCACTTGCTTCAGTATTGACGCACCAAGGTTGGAGGAGGGGGTGTAGTTCTATTAATTAAATAATTAATTTTGTACAACACGATGGCCAAGTACAGGTGCTTAGGCCAAGTTCAAAGGGCTTACGGCAATTTGACAATTGAGAGATGACACCAGGTGAGCAAAAAAGAAAGATCTTAACACTTATAAGGTTAAAACGATCCCCAATACTAATAAAAAACAACTAAAAAAAACCTGTATTAATGAAACCTGCATGCAGTTGGGATAACTTTTTCTTTTTTTCTTAGTTTTAAGTGGTTTTCGGCGTTGATAAGTTACATGTTTAATATAATAATTTTTGGACTAGTTGCATGTCTGCATAAAACTACTTAACAAAATAGAACGGTCCCTGTCAACTAATGCTTCTTGAGGATTACACACTAAAGGGGAGGGGGAGGAGGTTATGATAAGTTTGAATATTTCAGGTGATCAAAAGGCACATGATACTTTATTAGCTTCCAATATTGATTGATCTTGCAACATAATTTGATATATTGGCCAATCAATTCTTTATTGTGGCACCATTGATCTAATTGAGAAACGATGATCGATCTGTTTTAACAAGGTGCTTCTTTGTAATATCGATGATACTGCAGACTGAATATGCTTGTTATAGTATATTAATAATATTTTTCGCGATCGATCGAGGCTTAGCTTACAACCTTTGGAGTCTAGTAATATCATAATATGGCGCCAGCTACTCGTTCTGATAGCTGAATTACAGCTTAATTATACATTATAACTTTTTCGTTTCAAACTGTGAAATGACTAAGAGATCGTTAAAAGACATCTTTTAACCAAAGTTATGGGTTTTTGCGTTGAGATTATATAAGCCTAGCGCAATATATATGTTATGCTGTGCCACCAAATAACAAGCCCACGCACGCGTAAAATCATGCGGTATTTGATCTCATCTCACAGTTTTTCCAATACCCGATATTTCACATCACAAATATGATTGACAGATACAGTTATTCCCCATTCGAAAAATATGAATGCCAATAACGGTACCATACCAAAAAAAAAAAAAGAAAGTGGCTAAGGATGTCGATAGTACAATATGAATTTCGGCGTGTATGGCGACACGTATGATCTACGGGAATTTTAATACGTTACGACATTAATATTAGCTTATGCACATAATGGGGCGCCGCATCGTACAAGCCTTCACCCATCATGCTTCAGGCGACTTATAAAAATTGCGCGACAATTGAATTGGTTAAAAATACAGTATAAGCTTATAATCAACTTATCAATGATGGCAAAGTAATCATGCATATGGCTGCTGTTTTAAAAAGTTATATGTTTTGTCTCATTTCAATGATTGATTGCATCAGTAATTATATCAGCCTTAAAAGTTTGATTGCCAGCCATAATATTGCGAGTCAATTTACCGTACGAGATGAAAGAACTATGTTCAACCTTTACAAATTGCTTTAACCATTGATTTCTAGGGTTCACGACCCTCATCCTTTAGGGCGGGGGGTTTGAGGTTATAAGCTTTAAGATGAACAGAATTTTTGTTTGTCCAAGTTCAACTGAGTTGGGGCAGGTTTGTTGTTCACCCAATTTTAGAATACAAGCCCCAAAATATTTGCTTTTTCTAGGTCAAACAACATTAAACTAAACAATAAACAAAAAATAATTTGTTTTTACAAATTTAGCTTGCACCATTTATGCATGCTCTCCCGCTCCCCTTTGAAGATTCCCGTTGTTTACAGATCACTTTTTTCAAAAGATCGGTATGAAAACCTACAGTTTTTTGATACCATAACAACGGTCACTATCCAAAGCAGTTGTAAACTTTTACTATCCTCTATTTTTATTCTTTATGGATCATAGTCTAGCTCCGAAATTTCTATCCAGATTCTAGGATTTAACAAAGAAAATGGCAAAAAAAATCACTGTTCAGATACCCCTAATTTTTCAATCATAGACGATCATTTACAGATATGAATGTTCATACCTTCTAGGTATGTGATCAGAAGGGCAATAATTAATTAAGGGTGCTCAAAGCTCCTGCTGCAGCACCAACTGAGCCTACCAAAAAAAAAAAAAAAAAAAAAAAAAAAAAAAAAAAAAAAAAAAAAAAAGAGCCCACAAGAGATTAATTCGTGGGCTGGGATAAATCCTCTTTTCCTTTTTTCCCCAATGTCTGAGAATAATCGGAATAAGTGAGAACTGCCAAAAAAAATACCAAAACAAAAAAACAAAAAAATTTTAAGTTTATAAGAAGCAAAGTTTTTTTTTTAGAAAGATCGCAATTCATGACCACATAAGGAACTCTTTTTAATGATAAGTCTTAACTGAAAAAAAAAAAAAAGACTTGTTTTTTGGTCAGTTGGAACGAAATAAACCAGAGAAATTAAAACAACTAACCGAAATAGTTTGAAAATAAGCTTCTTTGGCTTATATATTAATCATTTTCATTATCTATCCATGGTGGATCAAAAAAAGCAATTTTTTAATTATGGGAGATCCTACATCTGATACTTTATGGTCCCCCGAGTGTATGATAATCCATCAATCTCGCGGCTTCTTAAGCTTAAGATATGGATCTAAAAAGATACATTAAAAAAATTCAAAAAAAAAAAAAATATACATTAAAAATTTTTAAATACAGGTGCTTATTTGTTTTTTTTTTTTTTTTTTTAGGATGGTTTTACATGCAGCTCATGTACGGTGGTTCACATATCAATATTATTTATCTTCATGATATAAGCCACCATAGTCTTCACTAGTAACTACAAAAGTAATATCAGATCATATAAAATATTTATATCACCCACCTTTTTTTTGATTAACTTTTTTGTTTTTTTTTGTTTTTTGTTTTTTCTTTCTTTCTTTCTTTCTAACTATTGTTTTTTTTTAATTTTTTTGCTTGACAACTTTTCATCCAATCTAGCGCTTCGTTATTATTTTGTAACAATCCTACAACAACTTTATCAAAATACTGTCTAGTGTAGTAACATAATACTTTAAAGTTTGAATCATAAAACTTTGTTGTTGAGTGGAAAAGTGGGTACTCGCGGTTAATCAGTATACCACACAAACAACTAGGCAAGCATAATAATAATAATACTAATTATAAATCGATTCAGCCACAGTGGATAGACTTTTATTTTTATCATCATATTTGAGAAGCATTTATTTATTAGTATCTTTTTAATTTGTTCACACATATAACTTACCGTTTTTCTTCATTTACAGCAATCAGACCAAATAAATAGAGGGGTATTTGATGGGTTGGTTTTCATTTGGAAGAAAAAAAAATGGTGGACCAAATACTAGAACCACAATTCCTGCTACTACAGTAGGTGCCAAACATAAACGCAGTTCTTCTGTATTTAACATATCTACAATGTCATCTGCCGGCGAGATAATGAAATCCGTATCAAATGCAAACCTGGAATCACATCACAAACGTCATGGTGGTACCGGATCAGAACTACCACATAAACCAAAAATTGTAAGTAATGCAATGTCAAAACAAACAAACAAACAAACAAACAAAAAAATACTAACATTTTAGTTCACCAAAAAATGCATGTGTTGCGGTACAAAACTTCAATTTCCAGACGGGCTGCCTTATTTCAAATGTTCAATATGCGAAACGCTGCATGATTTGAAGTATGCTCATGATAGTACCAATACCGATCCAATTTGTTTATCATGGGAAATGGTTCGGCAAGCCAAAGAAGCAGATGAACAAAATGGAGAATATGAATACCCAATGTTACAACTATTATTAAAAAGCTGCTTTAGTTCAATAGACGCCTTGAATAAGAGTTTCCCAATAGATGAATCAACAAAGTTGAGTTTTAGTCGACCAAATATTGATTATTCGTCATTGAAAGAATTTTACCAATTGATTATAACACTACCGTCTGAAAAACCAATGTATACTATTGTTAATTCTTTAGTAAACTTATTGAAACGCCCTCGACATTTGATGGAGCAACCGGATGATATTCAATTTTTATTAATTGCTTTGGAAAATCCAATTTTGTATAACTATTCAATATTCCGTTTGAAAAAGGAGCCAACCAAATTTGGCTTTTTGCAACCGTTATTATTGGATTTGTTAGAAAGATCAATTGGTATGTTGGCCCATAGCAACAAGAAATCCCGTCACTATTTATTGAATTGGTTATCTAGAATTGAAAAGTCGAGTTTTAAACCCAAAGTTGAATTATTAAATGCATATGTGGCACATCGATTAACAATCCATTATATGGAACACAACGATGGCGATGACCATCGATCTAAAAAACGAAAGAGTAAATCAAGTAGGCGGCGACGGATCAGTCCTGAAAGCTATGGGGATGACTGGAAAATTGGCAGCTTTGTTAGAGTGTTATCAATTTTATTCAATGCTAATACTGTTTCTAAAGAAAAGATACCACTTAATGATTTTTATAATAGTATGGTTGATTTTGCAGATGTTGGTAATGATTTTGATGGATGGCAGGCTATTGGTGTTCCAACCTCAACCTTATCTCACTACCATCACCATTTCAATTATCATTATAATCATAATCACCACAACATATCTACCACTGGCCATTTACCATTGGTGAAAAGCTCTGCATTTGATGGGTTTGATTTTACAATTTTGCATTATCCAAAAGTTGCATTTTGCCAATATCCTTTTATGTTATCAATGGGGGCAAAAACTAGGATCTTAGAGTATGATGCCAAAAGACAAATGGAACAAAAGGCTCAAGAGGCATTTTTTGGAGCTTTAGACCGACAAACTGCTCCCTCTAGTCCAATTCTTTATATTCGAATTAATCGAGACAAAATTTTGCAAGATTCTTTTGAAGCATTTGAACGACATGAAAATGATTTGAAAAAGGGGTTGAGGATTGAATTTATTAATGAACCAGGGATTGATGCAGGAGGGTTAAAAAAGGAATGGTTTTTGTTATTAATTCGAGAATTATTCGACCCGCAACAAGGGGTTTTTATGGAAGACGAAGAATCTAAATATTGTTGGTTTAATTTTAATGCTGATTGTCCGTTAAAATATTATAAATTGAGTGGTGTTTCAATAGGGTTGGCATTATACAATAGTACGATATTGGATGTTAATTTCCCACCAGTATTATTTAAAAAATTGTTGGGGTGCCCTTATACATTGGAAGATTTTACCGATTTCATGTCCTCATATGGCCGATCATTGCAATTCATGTTGGATTATGAAGGAGATGATTTTGAAGATGTATTTGATGGTATTAACTTTAGTTTATCAATTGAAGATGGAAGTGGTGATGTGAAAGAAGTGCCATTAATTTCCAATGGAGATACAATCCCAGTAACTAAATCCAATCGACAAGATTATGTCCAAAAAGTTATCAATTACCATTTAGAGATCCGTATTAGACGACAATTTGAAGCATTCAAACAAGGGTTTTATAATGTTTGTGGTGGCAATGCATTGACATTATTTGCACCAGAAGAGATTGAGTTGTTAATTAGAGGATCTCCAGAACAACTAGATATTGACGGATTGAAATCAGTTTGTAAATATCAAAATTGTACCAATGAATCTTTGGTTGTCAAATGGTTTTGGAAATATTTTTCAAAGTTGGATGTTAAAGAACAACACAAAGTACTAATGTTTGTTACTGGGTCTGATCGAATTCCTGCTACCGGGATTACCAATATGACGTTCAAAATTTCATTAATTGGTGAAGATTGTGACAGGTTACCCACTTCACATACTTGTTTCAATCAGTTGTGTCTGTATGAGTATAGTAATAGAACAAAGCTGGAAGAGAAGTTGGAAATGGCTGTAAACAACGCTCAAGGATTTGGATTAAAATAAATTGTTACCAAGGTGTGTATGTGTGTGTGTGTATACTAGTATTATTTATAAATAATTATTATATATCATTAAATAACCAAAAGAAATGCAATAGAGGATAGTAATTTTTATTTTTATTTTTTTAACCCGACTTTTGAAGTTTTCGCACAAGAAGCGCAGCACAAGATGCGGTCAGCGCACCAATTTGCAACGTCCATGCGATAGCTCTGCCACCATCACCTTCACCAGGTTTAGTAGGCAAACTCTCTTTATCTCCCTCAGAAACTTGCGGGTCTACTTGTAAAATGTTGAAAATAATAAACGAACCCAGCGTACTTATAAATTGGGGAAGTGTAATCGCCACATTATGGATCCCAAGATAAATACCTGATTGGTTTGTCTGCTGTTGTTCCAGATCCCAATCGTCAAATATTTCGCCATCATCATCATCGTCGTCGTCCTCGTCTTCGCTACTTCTATTTAATCGTTGCCCCTCACCCTGCTCATCATGTTCAATTTGTGTTAATTCATAATCTGATACGGGTCGTTGTAGTTTTAAAATTTCTTCGGCTAGTAGTGCGAACGGGGCCCAGGTGGTTATAGCCCATGAAAACCCAAAGATACCTACCAAAACTGTGGCCATTGCTACGCTTCTTACAAACCCAGTTAGTAACGATGCAATGGCATAAACTACATGGCTTGCCATCCACAACGTTGTTAGACTCCATCCTTTGCGTTTGACTAGTTCTGGGAAAATTAATGAACAGAAAAGAGATACTATACTGAACACCATTAATGACATTGAACCCACTCTTGCCAAATCACCAACTTGATCTTTTGAATCTTTCACATCACCATCATGAGCAGAATATTTAATGAACACTTCAGAAACCCATGTACTTGAATAAAATAGAAATGTAAACCATCCATACCAGGCAAAGAGTTGGACATTTAGAATTAATTTCATTCGTAGCGGTAATGTTGACAATGCCAGGTATAATTGTTTGAAAACATCCAATGTTTGATCGATGATATTTTGAAAGAATTTTTTACCACTTGCTCGATTTTTGGATGCTTGTTGTGATGACGATACAATACTCACTTTTTCAGTAACTGAAATACAAGTAATTGTTGAAGTTGACAACAAACAAAATGAAGAAATAACACATAAACTTTTCAATTGCGTATCACCAAGATATCCACCAAATATACTTACCAAATCCAAGTAACCTGCAAAATATCCAACCAAATGCCCACTTGCAATCATTCGTCCAGCCCATCCATTACCCAATTCTTGTTTATTTGATGGTAAGGTATCAACGATAAGAGCACGACAACAAGCTTGAACTGCGTTGATTGCAAAATCCGTCACAAATACCGATAAAATTGCCAGAATAATTGTCAATACATTGGATTCTACAAACACTTCGACAATTGATTTTGCCCATGCCATTGTCAACAACCCTACACTAACTAGAATCGATCCTACCAAAATATACGGCCGTCTTTTACCATATTTACTTGTTGAATTATCCGACAACACGCCAATCAATGGCTGCATTAATAGTCCACTTAGTGGCCCGGCCACCCATACTATTGATAGCATTGCTTTGGACAATCCTAATGATAATAAATATACATTGACATATGACATTTCCACACCCCATGTGAACTGCAACCCAGCTACACATATTGTTAATAAAAACATTCGTGTCAGTTCATTGTTTCCTCGGATAAGCTGTGATTCCCTTGACCTCATATTATTATCATTGATTTGAACGATTGTGGTGGTGTTGAAAAAAACAAAACAAAAAATTATTATTATTTAACAAAACAAACAAAAAAAAAAAAACCGATGGTGTGTAGTAGTAGAATACGAACCCTTTTTCAATCTCCCTGTTTAAGTTACAATTTTTTTTTTTAATACACTACTAGCGCAAAGTAAAACAAAAAAATTTAAAACTTCATTTAATGCAGCCTGAAATTTTAGTTTCAATTGACCTTGTTAAAAATACAGTAAGCGTATGGAGGCTTAAGCGTATGTAAGCCTACACGCTAGAGGCTTATCAATCACGCGCGCCTTCTAAACGTAATATATATATATATTTTTTAAGAGCCGCTTTGTTATGTTTTGGGACTTATAAAAAACCATTGGACAAGCAAAGAATTATTTTCCACTACATAATTTTTAAAACACAACGCCACATTATTAATAGTTAAAAAGACAAACAAACAAACAAAAAATTATGGAAGCGGCACATTTATATAAAACGATTTGTAAAAGCTTATCGGCAAATGAAGAAAAAGCGACAGGAGAACTAGCAAATGCAATGGATGCATGTGCTATTAGTGTACACTCATGGGCACTGCATTGTGGTTTAATATACGATCAAGATAAAACATTTAGTTTGGAAAATTTACAAAGTTTAGATGGAACTTGGAAAAGGGGAGCTCCTAATTTTTATTCATTCCGATATTCAACAAAAAACAACAAATTGCCCGTTGATATCACTGTATCAAAGCTGGGAGAGAGGAAAGTAGTAGTTAATGCGATGCTGGCTGCAACTGATGCGTCGTTGACTTATGAGCTGAATGATTTGGTTAATGCGAAGTTTTGGGAACGGCCGGATGGTAGTGAAGAGTTGCGAGATGCTTTTCAAAGCGATGAAAAGTTGGAAAAGTTTGCAGATGAGTTGAGTAACAAAATCTGGTCCAAACTGGAAAACAGAGATCAGCAGGCTAGTCAACGTATTGAAAAAGAACGACAGGTTAGTGAAGAGTTTAGTAGGACCAGTACACCTGGTGTTCCTGCATCTCGACCTTTCACACCTCAAATTAGTGATACCACTCCGAGCAGTAATAACAATACTAGCAAGAATACAAACAATAATCCAGATGCACCTCCAGGATTTGAAGATGAGTATGAAATTTTACAAGGTCCACGGAATACGGCCCCTTCACATACAAGTCCGTTATCCAATAATCAACCATTCGGTCATTCGGATTTGTATCCTCCAAATTTGGGCCCAAATCCTCCAATTCAACCGTTTTTAGATCCATTGGCCAACAATCCTGCTAGTACTGGTGGTGGGATGCATCCAACATTTGATGACCCGTTATTTCAACAACAACAACAACAACAGCAACAGCCAAATCGTAATTCACGAAATATGATGAGACCTCCTCCGGGTGCACGATATGATGCTACATTCCCTGGCGATCCAAATGATCAAAATAATAATCGGTTTGGTTTTGGTAATTCAAACATGAATCCATTTATGTAATTATTTTATTTTATTTTATTTTATTATTTTATTTCTAGCATTTTTAAGTGATGTTGAAATTTCTACTATTTCGTCGTAATAATAAATTTCGATGCTTGTGTAGTAAACACCTTCTTTCAATTAGTTCGTAAAACCTTACCCCCAATGCAAGTGGGAAATGTGATATCCTTAATACAATAATTTTCAATCTGCTATATCGCTCATGATTCAATAATAGCCGCAATGGTCGAATAGCGACTGCAATTAAATTTAATGGGGTGTAAAAATAAGTTAATCGTTCTGAAGTGGTGACATGTTCTACCACCGTTGATGCAAATAAAAAAACGTATTCTTCTCTAGCTCTTTGCATCATCCCATTGAATCGTGATGACAGAGTACTGACTAGTACTGGTGTTAGAATCAAATTTGTAAACGTGATAAAGATCAACATTAATGTTGGTCCAGATTCAGTAGAAATCTGTGGAGCTGCTTCAAACCCTTTACCAGCATTACCAAAAAACACAGAAACTAATAACCAACTCATTTGGCGAATTGTAAAAATTTTTCTGGCCAAAAATGTAAAAGTTGTGAAAAATCCAAGATAAATAATAGCAATTAATGAACCAATCTTGAATAATTCTTTAGCCATTTGTTTTAAACACGGTAATAATGCCCCAAAATATGGGTATATAGATACAAACGAAAAAAATCGTGGAATCAATAACAATGCTTCTAATGATAAAACATCAAATGCTTTTTGCGTTAATGAATAATCTGTGGAGTGGTACCCATATACTCTTAATCCTATAAATAACAAATACACTAGAATTATAGTCATATCAATGACACTCCAATAGTCAGACAAATATCTACTCAACGAACCAGCACCTCGGATTTGTGTCAACTCGTCAACAATAAACCCGGCAAACCAAATGTTTAAGATTATTTCCACTCCAGTAACCGAATTGTCAAATGTTTGTCGTCTCTGTTGTTGCTGGATAAATAGCAATGCGTAAAATAAAATCAACAAAGTAGCGTAATTCATCACCATGAAAAATGTTCGATATTTTGGAACTCTTAGTCTAGCATACATCCCGGTTCGATCCCCTCTAGGTTCATACCGATGAGCTGATCTCTCCATATTGTACTTAATTTTATCATAATAAATGATTGACCCATCCCAAATCCTATTAACCACTGATTCGACTGGTCCCGAACATAAGAATGATCTTGCATCAAAATTAACTGCCAATACCAACGTGGAACACCCCTCGTAACTGCCCTTATCCAAGCAACATTTTCTTTCAACCTCTCTTCTATATTCTGCTGGGAACATATCCAACAATGGGGTATGTTCACTTGGTCTCAAATTCTCATTCCCGTCAGTAACTTGGCATTCATAAGTCAACATTGCAATGCGATCATTATCTGATTTAACATGGTACAAGAATCGAGCCGCGATAACCTCCGCAGTATTAGCTCTAGTATCCGCTAACCCTCTATCAATATATCCAGTGATCATATCCTCTTCCTCATCATTCAAAAAATCAAATTTGGCCACTAACAATGCAGCTACTATCCCTTTATGCTGATCTTTAAAATTCTTAACTGTCCCCGTTTCCACATCTTTAGGTCGTAACAATGATTCAACTAACGGTTGAATGATTAATGTGGCCAATGTTCCATCCAATTGTTCTCGTGAGTATGGAGAATCGATTGCGGTAGTGATACATAATTCGATGGTGTATACTACATCTTCAAACTCCATGCTTTTGTGTAAGGGTGGGAACGGTTGGAGTAAATCTCGTAAATATGCCGCGGTGGGCAGCAATGGGTCGAAACTGTAGCTGAGTTTAGCTTTCCCCATTTTTTTTTTTTTTTTTTTTTTAATGAGTAAACAGTGATAAGGAAAAGGAAATCATGATGTTTAAATATATTCTTATAAAAAGACGACTAATTTGGCGTGTTGATCTGGTAGCTTGCAAATATTCAGGGATAGAGCAGAGTTAAAAATAATGCGCGTTCTGTGGTTTATAATGCATGTACGTTTAAAAAAAAGTTGTAGTTAACGTGGAAACATTGTTCGTTGGATTAGAAAAATTATGTTACCTAAGATATCATTCTCCCCCCTTTTTCCGTGCCTTGAATATAAAACAAATTTAATGAGAGCAATTATATTGAGGCCATAGTACGTACCTTACGAATTTTTGGTATGGTATAAACGTATCCATCTTTTTGGATTATTGATCAGAAAAAGTCGCAGATTAACATAAGCTTATAGGCTTGTCAATTTTATAAGATAACGTATTAATCAATAATAAGATAACAAGTTTAATGATATCAGGTATATCAGCTGGGCTAGCCTATAGGCATAGAGATCTAGTTCTAAAAAAAAAAACATTTTAAAGGAGTAGATCGGTAGATCATTAGATCATATTAATATAAGATTTGGTGGGGGGGTAATGTAAGTACCTATGGGTTACAGGTTGCGAAAGTTTGATAGCATTAGAAAATTAATCTGATAAGTTTATTTAACGGGATTTGGCAAGTATAAGTTTTTGGTACCTCAATTTGAACACTGAATAGTTGAAAAAAAAATTTTTTTTAAGAATGACAGGTGTTTGAGAAACATGTGTACACCTACCTATGTGCAGGGACCACCTGAATGTTTGAATTCTTGTTTACCTGTATACACGGTAATTTCGATCAATAATCGGTATCGAGATTCCGGGATCTTTTTGAACAAGCATTTTAATAGGTTAAGCCGCATCGTCTGAATAAAATTGTTACCGAAACACCAATAATACTGTTAAATATGGCTGTCCAAACTGTAAAAAGTTACTCGAGAGGACGGTTAAACTTCACAATCAATTAATCAACCAATCACGAAACATATGTGAATTTAATCCAGATTTCTTAGTGATTCGATTATAAATAGAAATATATAACTCATACTTTGGGCTGCACATTTCAACGTGGCTAAAATAAAACTGATTTTGATTTCAAGGTCGTCGCTATTAAAGACCAAAGGAACTCGAGATCCGCGTTATTGTGCACGGTAGCCAGGCGCTCGGACCGAGTTTCGTTATGAAAAACAGCATGAAAAGACGGTGTTCCGATGTTAATATCAGGCATGCGCACACGGTCAAAATTTTTTTAAAGCAACCACCACAAGCGTTGCATAAATAAGCCCCAACGCCAAAAATAAATAACGATCGCTTTTTATTGTTTGTTACCCTGACTACCGAGCCTTTTTCTCATAATTTTTAGCCCAAATGTTTCATTGCATACTTATAAGTAGTCTACTATTGTATATATTTTTTTTTTCCTTGTACCCAGATTCTTTTTTTTTTTTTTCTTCTTGACTATAACTTTTATACTAAAAATCTCAAACATTTCTTGCAAAATCGCTTAGACTTTGTTGATATTTAAATCGATAAAATAATAGAAAGAAAAGAAAAAAAAAAATTAATGAGTGCAAAAGACTATTACAATCAAGCTGGCGTATGTACTCGTTCTTAAAAGAATAAAAAAAAAAAAGACTAACAGAAGTAGCCGCCTCCTCAAGCTGCTTATGGTGGTGATGGCTCTCGAGGGTTTATGAGCGGTGGTGGAGGTGGAGGATATGGAGGTGGAGGATATGGCGGTGGAGGATATGGTGGTGGTAACTACAACCAAGGTGGATATCCTCAACAACCTCAATACGGTCAACAGCAAGGATACGGATACGGATACCAACAACAGCCAGTATATGTACAACAACCTCAGCAGAGCAGCCGTGGTGGTGGCGGTGGTGGTGGTTGTCTAGGTTGTTATGGCGGTATTTGTGCCGGGTTATTGGCATGTTGTATGTGTGAAGAGTTGATGGAATGTTGTTTCTAATAATAATAATAATAATAATAATAATAAAAATAAAATATAAAAAAATATCAATTAATGCGGAGAAAATGTGAAATGAACGGACAAATTTACTTATTTATTTATTTATGGACTTTAATATTTTATAATATCAATGGTTTTGTCATAATAATGTTGTGATAAGTATCCCATGAAGCTTCCATGCATAAAGACGCATAAGTAGCGCAGTGAGTTGACAATGATATTATATTACAGATGTTTTAATAATTACTTATCATGCTTCAGATATATTACAACGTAGACGGAAATTTTTTTTTAATACTAATAATATTTGTGTTCAGCTAATAACAAAATGGGCATGCACCCTTTATTTCTCTCTTTTGTGCCATAATACATGATTGCCGGTAATTCTCCTGACAATGCACACATGGCCCAATTACCACTCCAATCGTCATTGACCACTAATTGGCGTGTATCATCGAACCTAAACGAATCAAACCCTTGTGGTGGCTTATCACCGACATGTAAAAACGGTGATTTCCCTTTTATAATGGAGCCACCATATTTGCTTTCTTTACAACAGTTTTCATCAGGCTGTAAGATTTTGTCTTTGATTGTGAATTTTGTTGATTCTTGTAGGTTTTTTGTGACAAACGCGTACTGGTGGTTTTTACCCGCTTTCGCTTTCAAAGTTACATAGTAATTCGTTGCAGAAAAGTCGTCAAGGATATGTGCTTTTAATAAAAATGGGGTTTCTATTGAATTGACATCATCAAGGGGTTTTCTGTAGATTGATTTTGCTGATACTAAAGAGGTCGATAGCAATATTGCTGGTATGTTGAAAATCATTGTTGAACTATAAAAGATTAAACATTATAAAATAAGCAGGGAAACTCTCGTTTTTTATATAAAAGATTCGGCACACATGGATACTGGGTGATCATTAAATATCAATATGTCAAAACAAAAAAAAAATTTTAGATCGACCCTGAAGGATATGTTTCTAGAAGCTTGGCTCGAATTTCAAGACGTTTTTTTTTTCCTAGGGGTTCTCGCCGTATATTTGGCGATCAAAAATAACTCCTTAGCTACAGTTCAAATATTTTGCAACTACTACTAGTATCTAAGGGGGTGTTAGACTGCAGTCTGTACTGTTAATTAAATATACCCAAATTTGGGATCGGCATATCAATTGATAAAGTATACAACAGCCGCACACATTTCTCTTATCAGGACAGCTGCATGTGTAACTAAACGCTCAAACTGTATTTCTATCAACAACATCAATTGTGATTTAATATTATTTTTTTGCGTCAAAACATTATAATACTATAGACAACCAGCTAGCTATATAAATATATATATATATATATTTTTTTGGGACCGATTTTATTATTATTAATTATTATTTTATATCATCATTTGCTTTTTAAAAATAATGCCATTAATCGAATCACACCCAAATACAGTTAGTTCACCAGCTTCTGGGTGGAGGTCATCCATAAAGAGACGACGACCATTGCAACCAACTACGATCAGTCCCAAGACCATTGATTCAAGTGGCACCAACACATCGCGGTTCCGAACGTTCAAGAAAAAAGTGTCATACGATAAATCGACTAATTTCAATACATCAAAGAATAGTCCACCGTTATGTAAATCGGAAATGCTATTACAAAAAGCTTCAACAATTGCGCAAAATGATGAGGAGTATGAAAAAATGAAACAAGAGATTGTGCACAAATCTCCATTGTATCCAAAAAGTTTGGATAATGTCACTCCAAGTCCTGTATCAACCGCTGATATATATGAACCTCAGGTTACTAGTTTCCAAAAGTTGTATTCAAATGCGAGTTCTCCATCAACATACTTCAACAACTTACCTTTGCATTCACGGCGGTCTGTGATTTCATCCACCAGACGAGGTAAAAATAAAAAACATTATATTGGTGATTTGGAGACTAGAGTCAAAGAATTAGAACATGATCGTGAGTTGTTAGTGGAAAGATGTAAAAAAAACTCGGATTCATTATTTATTGAGCATGATATTCGATTAAGAGCAGAGTCTAAAGCAGAGAGTTTGGGGTTACGGTTACGATTAGCAAAGGCTACAATGGCTAGTAAAGATCATCAACTGGAGGTTGTTGCGTTACGATTAAAGGATTATCTGGCCAATCTTGGCCATCAACAGAATAATAATCAAAACAAGAACAATAATAATACTAATAATAAACCTGAAAATAGTTGTTCTTATAGTATTCATGTATCTGATTTGGATTCTGGTTCTAACGTTACTTTTGATAGTGTCAGTTCATTGCGTTGAACCTTAATTTTTTTATTTTTTTTCAAATAGCATTATTATTTTTTAGTTATAGTAAAACATATGCTTCCCAACGCCTTTTTTTTTTTTTTTTTTTTTTTTTTTTTTTTTTTTTTTTTTTTTTTTTTTTTTTTTTTTTTTTTTTTTTTTTTTTTTTTTTTTTTTTTTTTTTTTTTTTTTTTTTTTTTTTTTTTTTTTTTTTTT
>JAJLUN010000166.1:0-19962 GCA_030564365.1 Blastobotrys arbuscula | reverse complement strand
GGGATTGATTCCATGGCCTTACTTCAACAAATTTACTTAAGTTTATTTTGAATCTTTTTCTAGGCGTACGCGTACAGTAGATGTTAGAGCGCTTGAGCTCCCAACGTTATTGAAACCAGTAAAAAAAAAAAAATTCCAACATGGCCAGTAATTTTTTTTTTAAAAAAAAAAAAAGCCCGCAGCCAATTTTTCCTTTTCTTTAACACACTATTATTATTATTATTTTTTGTTATAAACGTATTAAACTGGCATGGCTAAACCAACAGATCTTTTTAGTAGAATCAGCAAACCGTCAGCGACATCGGCTCCATCTTCAAAAAACAAATATAAAAGGAATGCAAGGAAGACAAATGAATCGCGCCGTGATTTACCATCTGGCGAGTCGTCATCATCTATTGAAAGATTTAATGCGTTAATTAAACGTGACAGATCAAAGGCTTTAAAAGATCATAAGAGATCTTTAGAAAACACAGTGGGGGATAGCCGACATAGTCCGCCAACTGGACCGCGGGGTAATCGACCTGGACATACTAATAGGAATAAAAATAAAAATGCCATTGCACGACAAGAAAACACTAGTAATAGTAATTCTAATGGAAGGGCTAGGTCTCTTGATAGAAATGTGGTGAATAGGACAGAGACCGAGCGGAACTTGGAGCCACCACGGGGGCCAAAACGTCCTCAGATTAAAAACCACCAATCACAAACATATTCCTCTTCTTCATCATCACCGTCACGGAATGGATATGACAATAAAGGATTTAATAATCCAGTGAATAGACGTGAGCTACCGCCAGCTCCGTCAGCACCTAAATCAGACCGGGACTCGAGACCGCAACAACATACTCAAACACGACGCCAAATTGTCAACCAAAGTCACGGAAATCAAAATACAAATCAACAACAAAACCGGGATAATAATGATAATAAATTCAATAACTACAGTCAAAACTTTCAAAATAATAATAATAATAATAATAATAATGATATGATGATGAATGTTGATGAACTGCAGCAACAATCACCGCTACTACACCCACAGACTTTGCAACATGATGAAAATTATGCACAATTTCAGCAACAATCACAACCACAAGAACCTCCACGGCCACAACGAAAGAGACTCCGAATTCGCGGGGTTGGTACTCCAACATCTGTTCGGATAACTCATTTGGATGCCGAAACTACTATAGGCGATTTGAAAGAAATATTACGACAATCTGACTTGACAGTTTTGAATATTAGTATATCACCGGTTTATGACGAGTTGGAAGCGCGTTACAGCTGCGCTGTCATCTTGTTTCGAAATCGAGAAGAAGCATTGACATGCGTATCAAAATTAGATGGGGCTGAAGCCGATGATAGTGGAGTGCCGTTAGTGGCAGAAATTGTCGGCCAACATGAATCGGATCCAATAATTAACAATAATACTCAACCCAGTTTCAATACTACTACCCCAACTACTAATTCTAACAACCAATCACCTGAAATGGCACCAATTACTCAACATCATGTGCGGCCTGTTTCCAAACAAATGCTTACAAAAAGTAATTCAACACTAAACCAATTGGTACGAAATAGAATTAATGGTGTTCAACAACAACATTATCAAGATGTAAAGTATATAAAAGGCCGAGGGTTTTCTGTTAATTATTAGTTGACAGTATTTAATTTATTGATCAAATTTTTTTTTTTTTTTTTATGCTTACAAATGTGTCAATACTTTGTGCTATGAAAAAAGGAGCCAGAACCTTTTTTTTCGTATTCGGAATTCTCGCTTTCTTTATTGTCTCGTGTTTTCGGCAGTATAAATTATGGAATGCAGGCGCAATGCCGAAGATTTCTTAACGGTGCTTGAGCCCAATCAAACCAAAACATTCCCACTTAGATTTTTTGCTCTTGTTCTATAGAGTTAACGTTGCTTAGGACATTCGGGAAGCATCTTTTGACGTTTTTTTATTTTATTTTTTCACATGCGTTCATTACCCTTTTTCTCCCTCAAACCTTTTTATTGTTCTTCTTGTATACAAACAGGTTTTTGGGTTGCGCTATTTTTTTTTTGTTTTTTAGTTTTTTAGATTTAAATTTATTACTCACAAACTTCACTCACACTTTTATTATCATCTAAAAAAAAAAAAAATGTTCACATCATTCAACTTTAATGGGTACTACAAACCAGTTGGTGGCTTCAGTAGATTTGTTGCACCTGGCCTCTTGGTACACAATTGTCCATTCAACCGGTTCGGTTTTGCAATTGGTAATCGATGTGTTGTTTTCAAGTTACAAACTTCACCATCAAGTTTAGCAGTGTTTTCACCTATTCCTTGGGGGCCTGAATGCGAAGAAATGTTGTCCAAATTGGAAACCCGGAATGTCAAATATTTGATTGCACCAGATATACAACATCACATGGGTATCGATTCATGGAAAGAACAATTCCCAGATGCAACTATCATTGGTGTATCACCATTAGCCAAAAAACGAGATAACCGACCTGATTGTAAAGCACCAATTGACATTGTTGTCCCAACCAATCTAGCCAATCAATTGATCACTGGTGAACCTTTACCAGCTGATTTGGCCAACGAGTTTGAAGCTATTTATATTAATGCTATTCGAAACAAAGAATTGGTGTTGTATCATAAACCAACAAAATCCATGGTTAATGCTGATTTACTTATCAATGCACCTTGTTATGAGCAGTATTCAAACAGTGGTATGAGTCCAACCGGTGGGTTTAGTTATATTACCAATTACTTCGGGTTGGAATGTCAGTTTTTGAAAAAGTTTTTCCCAGCGGTATTCTATAATCGTCCAAAAGCTTTAGTAGGGTTGAAGAAAATTAATGAATGGCCAATGGATAGAATTATCATGTCTCATGGGGAAATTATAGAAGAAAATGCCAATGAAGTGTTTGCAAAATTCTTTGAGTTGTAAATCTAAAAATCTTTTTTCTTGTTTTTTTTTTTTGTAGTAGTAGTAATTAGCCACAATGGGGTGTGGCGGCGGTTTTTTTAAATTTATATAGCTGTTTAAAATATATATTATTTAATTAAGTGTCATTCTTTGTATAAACCGTGTTACATTTCTAGGTCGGATTGATCTAATAAATCAATCGCATCAACATTAGAAAATCGGGTATTTGTATTGGTAAGCATCATGCTACAGCGTTAAAGAACACGCGTTGATTCATTATATTTTCCAAATGCCAATTACGCATACTGCATATCGAGTCTTGAGGAGAAGGTTTTGGTGCAGTTGCGTTGGGTTGGTACAGTTTGCAAGTCCACTTGGTTCACATTGAATTACGCTCAATTTGTTTTTATAAGTTACCTGCTTGGGGATTCACAGGTTTT
Organism: Blastobotrys arbuscula; assembly: GCA_030564365.1. Lineage (NCBI taxonomy): Eukaryota > Fungi > Ascomycota > Dipodascomycetes > Dipodascales > Trichomonascaceae > Blastobotrys > Blastobotrys arbuscula. The sequence goes on along the minus strand of JAJLUN010000166.1, from coordinate 16,606 downwards.
TATGCAAGTTGTTTTAAAAAAAAAAATTGGTGATAATTTCTGAGAGCCCTTGCTCACTTAGATGGCTCAAAGGCTTCACTGCTTAAGTACGCGCCTGCGCTTCAACATAAGCTGGATAGCTCAATTTATAAGGAGAACATGTAAGTGTTATAAGCTTTTCCAATACTTGTCTCCAATTAGAATTCAAGAAAAATATAAAGAGAAAATAATTAAATATGGTAAAAAAAAACGACTTATAGAATGCAATTTCAATAACAACGTAATAAGACATCCAAATCACCCAAAACCCAAAATAGTAATATTTTGTTTGAACGTGAGGTCTGGCTCTTCGGAATTCCTCACGAGATGTAATTGAATCTAGATTTATTCGCGACTTATTTTCCAGCAGTTCGCATACTTGATTATAATTTCTTTGCAATCCTAGCAAAATACCGACCTCCCTTTCTTGCAAAAGATCATTAAACTGGTCAGATGTGGGAAAAATCTTTGTGCCTATATGAAAATTCCATTTCCCTAATTTCCCATCCAATCATCCGGCGACATTTAGTTGGTGTAAACTTTCTTACACTTAATCATGTAGTCTTCGTAAATGGGAATGAAGTTCGTACTAAATAGTATCTTCGATACTGTCTTGTTGTAATTCTGGCGGTTGAGCTATCTGTACTAAAACTTCTACTGCTCCTCTGGAAATCAATACTACGCTGCTTCTTGTCATAAACAATATCTGGATTAAAAAAGGGGCTATACATTTTTACAGTTTATTCCCATAAATTTCTCTTTGAAAAGAATTTAGTTTAGATTATTTTTTGCCATTCAGCTCCGGGATTTCTGGAATACTTACTTCACGATGGTTTTCTTGTCCATGTTTTTCATAAAAACCTTCATTTTTTTTTTTTTTTTTATCTCTTCTTTATTACTATTAAGCATACTAAAAAACTATTTCAATACTTATAATAAACAGAATAACCAAAAAATAATAATATAATTTAATAGCCACTAAGAATAATAGTAAACCATAACTTTATTTCAGCCTAGGTATTGAAAATCTTTAGTTCAATTTACTTATTTATAGCTGCCTGTCTAATGCTCGTTTTTTGTTAAAAAGAGAGTTATAAAGTTTTGCTCCTACAAAATGCAATATCGAACAATTTTTTATTGAGCGAGTTTCAAAAAGTGAACCAAGTGGACTTGCACACTGTCAATTCGAGGAATAATTTAGCATTATATAACAAATTCAACGGCCGGTATTTACAAACGTTTATGAAATTAATCAATTAATTTAAAGTGGGCTATACAGAATTTATCAAAATAGAAACTGGTAAATTTTAATTATACAGTGCCGGGGGTTTTAATTAAATGCACATATTGTATATATAAGATTAAAATAAATTACTAATTAATTTGCAGCTATGGCAATATTGATGGCTCAGCTCCGGATACCATGGATGAATTTTTTTTTAGAGTTTTCTATCGTAACTTTCAAAATAAAGGGCTTATAACTACGTTATCCAAAAGCGGTCTCAAGAACTCAGTTAAGCCACGAACAAACATGAATTTGGTGTAATTTTTTTTTTTTTTCTTTGGCACCTGAAAAAATCAACTTTAAGGCTATGCTCGCAACGCCATGTTAATCTTGCCCTTAATTTTCCTGCACGTTAATGATCTTCCCACTATATAACTGTTCAGATCAAAGTTTCCCCCTGAAAATTAAAACATTCCATTGCAATTGTTCCCCTAAATCAGAGATCGATACATCTGTAAGCTATGCTTTTTTTTCTTTTAAATTTTTTTTAAATTTTTTTTTAATTGTAAGGTACAATATGAGTATGTGCTTATATTCGTTATCATGCAGTCGATATCTGTTAAACTCAATTGTCAAGGCATTTAGACTTTCGAGGCTCTGGCCCAAGTTAAAAATAGCCTTGGCTTGATTAGCAGCAGGTTCGTGGCCATTGCGGTAGTGCCAACGGTTTTAATTTCCCATCGATTGAAAAAAAAAAAAAAAAAAAATTTATTTGAAATAAGGGCCGGGTACGTAATAATTATGTTGCGACGTTGTTCACATCCCCCGTAATAACGCAATTTTGCGTTAAATTTTGCTATGGTCAGTTCCTCAAGCTGGACTAATTTTGCAAATTGAGACGTGTGACAGTTTTACATAATGCATGCATTCAAAGTTTTTGTAATCGAGCAGCTAAAATTATGATGTTGCAGTGTTACTGTAAAACCTAGAGCCCACGCCCCTCCTCTCCCCCTTTTTGCCAGAGCAACTACTGTATGTGTATAGCATATATCGTGCGAAGCAGCTTGAACTTCGGGGAAAAACGTGAGTAGCCTGCATACATACCATACTGCGCAAGATATCGAGGCACCATTGTTGAGATTGCAAGCTTGTATACTGGTCTCGAGATCCATTCAACTTATTATATTTAAACATATCTATATATATATATTTTTTTTTTTTTTTATTTCACTGCAGCTAGTGTCCGTTTTTCGGCAGTTGTCAATTGTTATGTACCAAACACTTGGATCTTAAAATTGGGTCGATTCTAATTCATACAGTACAGCAACTTAACTAGTTAGCCTTGATTGCTAACCAATCTACCCCAAATAGTTCATAACAACGTATGAATGCAAGAAAAGTATTTATATATATATAGGATAAGGGTTAATAAACCTGGGAAAGGGGTTAAACCCCCCCTCTCTCTCTTTAGGGCGGCAATTGCATATAATATTGAAAGCCTACCGGTTTATACATTTTCCCGGCCGAGACTTATAACGGTTTTTTCTTTTCTTTTCGGCCGGGTGGGCTGGCGAAATAAGGTGGCGGGCCGTAAAAATAGACCAAGCCGCATTTTCTAGGAATTTATTGGTCCTGGCCGATCGAAATAAAAATTGGGTTTCTGAGAATAAAAAGTAATATATATGAAGCTCCTGATAATAAGCAATCAACAAATATAAAAGTTGAAATTTCAGTTGATTTAACGTGCTTTTTATAAAATGCTTTAGAGTACATAATTTTAAAATAAAGTCAAAAAATTGATGTTAGCATAGACATTCTTTTTTTTGATAAGTTATTCTTTCTAAAAAAAAATTTAAACTATAGTGGTCTGAAAAGCAAAGTCTGAAATCTTGATACGTACCATTAGGTCTTTAAAAAGAACAAAAGGATTCGTGGCCATACACTGTTTTCTATATATAACATACAACGATTATTAAAATAAGGTGCTGATAAGACTAAATAATCTTACGTCCTTGCTTAGTTCTATAAAATCTAGCCTTGGTTACTTGAAATATTTTTTTTTTTTTTTCTCCATAGACACTCAGCTATCGATGGATTTAAACATAATATATTCTTAAATGTACGTAATTCTCAACCATTAACAGCGGTGGCATGCGAGCGGAGTTCCTGTTTTGTGATTTGTTACCTCAGCGGATTTAAACTTGACACCCATGTCTCTATTTCACCTCTCGAAAATCACACGTAAGTCTTAAGAGTTAATCTACTAAGTTTTTTACAATCCAGTGTCTCAAAAACTCACAACCGTGTAACTTATAAGCGTCACAAAATAAAAAAATTAAAACCTTCGCAAAGCTAAATAAGATAGTTTAATTTCATTTTTCAAGGGCACAAGAGAAAAAAAAAGACAAACATTTAACTACACTAGTAGTTTTAAGACCCTGGACCTTGATTAAAAAAGCTTTTGGTTTTGTGGATACAAAAGATCCATCAATCCATGCCTTTCCACGGACTCAGCAGGGTCGGGTCCACGGATAACCCACCCACCCCCCAAATCCAAATCCCCTTTATAAATCCCAGCATATACCCGCCATACCGGATAGCTAGGCAACTTTATTATTTCAGGCCTGCTGATAAATCAGATATATCCACCTGGTGTAAAAACTCGATTCTAATTTTAATCCTTAAATATTGAAACCTTTTTTATTATTTATTTTTTAACTTTAAAAGATCAAGCCTTACTTGTTTTACGATGAAATACCAAAAACAAAACATCAAGCCTTACTTGTTTTACGATGAAATATCAAAAAAAGACAGAACATTTATAAGATCACGTAACTACAGTAAACTGAATGTTTAGATCTGATCGTCCTTAATACTATCATCCAACATGTTACTTTTAAGTCTTGTAAGTTTAAAAGCGTTCTTAAATTTCGGACTAAATAATATTAGAACTAAATAATATTTCTTTTTAATAAAAAGAAAAAGAAAACTCGGAGTGCCGGCCAGTTTAACGCCGCCGGTATTTTTGTTATTTTAGATTTTTATTCGCTATAAATAAAACCGCGTTTTTTATAGCTTTTAAAGTGTGTTTCCGAGCCCCCGATTTGTGTTTAAGATGTGGGAAGTATTTTGACTAATAAGAGTACAGAATTGAAGCGTGAAATCGCCGCTGTGCCTGTAAATGCATGCGGTGTAAAACAGTTTTTTTTTGTTTTTTTTGTTTTTTTCAATTATTAATTATTAATTATTTTTTTAACGCTGTCCCCTTTAAATTTGATTATTACACCTGTTTTTTTTTAATTTTTTTTTTTTTTTTTTTGGAGTAGCCCACACGAACCATTGTAAGTTTACACCATAATTTGGGAAATATCCAAAAAAAAAAACTTTTTTTCAATTTTTCCATTATTTTTATATACTTACATTCGCGACTCTAATTTTTATCCATCAATTCAAAGTTTTTTTTTTTTTAATTTATTATTTTTTATTCGAAGATCTATTTCTTAAATACTTGTAAAGGAGTTACATTCGTTTAGAAAGAGGAGGTTGGTGATTTATTCCTGTGTTCAATAATAACTACATTATTTTCAACCTTTCTAACTTTCACTATTTTTTTTTCTTCTTTCTTTCATACAATAATCGACAACTTTTTTATTGTCATAGCTTCCCAATAGAAACGAAAAAATTTTAAAAAATTTTAAAAAAAAAAGATGTCGAATAGGTTTTCAAGCAACAACCCATTCAACGACAGTAATCTTCTACAACCACCATCAGAGAGTTCGGACCATGGAAATCAACGACGTAGACATTCTAGACGAGAAATTCGGCCAATCTCAGATCTACCAGTAGACGATGCATTTGATTATAGTGGATACCAATTAGACGCTGTCAATGGGGCCAGTTCATCACATCATAATCGTCATCAACAAAATAGTTTTTACGACGACGATAGTAGTATAATGTACAGTAGTGAGGACAATAACAGCGTCATCCAAAGTCCCCATTTACAATCAGGGTTTCAATTTGAACGGGAAAGTGAGGGAGAACGGATTAAATACGGCAATCTACAACGTAGGGGTACGTCTGCAACTAGTATTAGTACCGCATCGCGACAACAACGACATATCAGTTTTGCACCAGAACCTTCAATAAATGATAGTCCAAGGACTAATAGATCAGTGGAATCGGTTGTCAGTAGTCCCAAAAATGACACATCAATTAGAGTTACCGAACAACATTCACAAACATCACTGCGGGGAGAAGGAGAAGATCAGGATTTTGCTGAAGATGGAGTAATGAAACGGCATAGATGGGGTACCCAGAGGCATAAAAAAGGTAGACCAGCACCAAAACGATCAAAAAGCATTTTTAAATCTAGACGAGGATCAGGGGTTCACACAAAACCATCTCAGGCGTCAAAAGCTCCTAGCGACAATGGTGATGATGAGAATAATGATTCTTCACCTCGTAAAATTCATATTAACATACCCTTAGAAGAAGAGATGCTGGATCCTGAAAGTGGGTTACCAAAGATAAACTTTCCTCGAAACAAAATCAGAACTACGAAATACACACCCTTATCATTTGTTCCCAAGAATTTATATTATCAATTTCAAAATGTTGCAAATCTTTATTTTATATTTATTGTTATCCTAGGTGTATGTTTGAAAAAAAAAAAAAAAAAAAAAGATACTAACTTTGATAGGCATTCTCAATTTTTGGGGTTGATAACCCGGGATTAGCGGCAGTACCCATTATTGTTATTGTAACAATCACGGCAGTTAAAGATTCAGTAGAAGATTATCGACGTACTGTGCTGGACATGGAGTTGAACAATACGCCTACACAAATCTTGGCGTATAATCATAATTATAACGTTACTGATGAAAATGTTTCTCATTGGAGAAAATTCAAAAAAGCATGTACTAGACTAGTCATTCGAGTTGGTAGAGCATTGAAAAAGAAAAAACAGCCACAAAACAATGACAATGACGACGACGAACAAAATAACGAATTTGGTCATGAATTGACTAGGGCCACTACAATCCATTCTATTTATAGCATTAAAGAAGATGATGATGATGTCGAAATGAACGAAATGAATCCTTTCAGTAGTAACAATGCATCATCAGCATATTCAGGTCCATTCGGTAATAATAATAACAATGATAGTCGAAACGTCAGTGGAGTTAGTGCTAAAACTGAATCAGTGTTGGATCTTGAAAATGAGTTCCCTGGCAAGGCCAAATTTAAACGAGACTTTTGGAAGAGTGTTCGAGTTGGAGATTTTGTTAGAGTTCGGAATAATGATGAGATTCCTTCTGATTTGGTAATTTTGGCTACTAGCGATTCAGATGGGGCTTGCTATGTTGAAACTAAAAACTTGGATGGTGAAACTAACTTAAAGGTCAGACAAGCTTTGAAATGTGGTGATGGTGTTAAACATGCAGTCGACTGTGAAAAGGCAAAGTTTACAATTGAATGTGAAGGACCAAATCCTAATCTGTATAATTTCACTGGGGTTGCCAAATGGAAAAATGGTAACAACGCAGAACCAATTAGTATCAATAATGTCTTATTGCGTGGTTGTTCATTAAGAAATACTGATTGGGTTATTGGTATTGCTGTTTATACTGGCACTGAAACCAAGATTATGCTAAACGCGGGGGTTACTCCAACAAAAAAGAGTCAAATTTCTAGAGAATTGAATATTAGTGTCATGTTCAACTTTATTTTATTATTTATTTTGTGTTTTTCATCGGGGTTAATCAATGGTATATCTTTTGCAATAAATGATACATCGATTTCATATTTTGAATTTGGATCAATTGGTGGCTCTGCTCCGTTGAATGGATTAGTGACGTTTTGGGCAGATGTTATTTTATATCAATCATTGGTTCCAATTTCATTGTACATTTCCATTGAGATTGTCAAAACCATTCAAGCCTTTTTCATTTATTCTGATTGTTACTTATATTACGAACCAATCGATTATCCATGTACCCCCAAATCATGGAACATTTCTGATGATTTGGGTCAAGTGGAATATATTTTTAGTGACAAGACTGGGACTTTGACACAAAATGTTATGGAGTTCAAAAAATGTACAATTAATGGTATGGCATATGGTAAAGCATATACAGAAGCATTGGCTGGGATGAGAAAACGAGAGGGGCATGATGTTGACCAAGAAGGAGAACAAATGCAAAGAGAAATTGCCAATGATAAACGGATCATGTTGCAAAATTTGCGAGAAATTGATGATAATGATCAAATGGTTGATGAAGAAGTCACGTTTGTTAGTTCACAATTTGTAAATGATTTGCGAGGTAATAATGGCGTCGAACAACAAGATGTTAATAAACATTTTATGCTAATGTTGGCATTATGTCATTCTGTTATTACTGAGCCATCGAAGAAAATTAGTGGGAGAAGGGATTTTAAAGCACAATCACCAGATGAAGCTGCATTGGTTGCTACTGCTCGAGACATGGGGTTTACATTTGTTGAACGAACCCAACGGGGGGTGGTTATTAATGTACAAGGTGAAGATAAAGAGTTTCAAATTTTAAATACTTTGGAATTTAATTCTACACGGAAAAGAATGAGTGCCATTTTTAAAATGAAGAGTTTAAAAGATGGTACTGAAAAAATCAAATTAATCTGTAAAGGTGCCGATAGTGTTATTTATTCTCGGTTACGACCTAATGAACAGGAATTGTTGAGACAAGAAACAGCATTACATTTGGAACAATTTGCTCAAGAAGGGTTACGAACGTTATGTTTGGCTGAACGAGAATTAACTGCGAAAGAATATCATGAATGGAATCGACGACATGAAGTGGCATCTGCAGCTATTCGAAATCGAGAAGAAAGAATGGAAGAAGTGGCTGATTCAATTGAGCGGGATATGATGTTGATTGGTGGTACTGCTATTGAAGATCGGTTACAAGATGGAGTTCCTCAGTCAATTGCACTTTTGGGGGATGCTGGTATCAAGTTGTGGGTTTTAACTGGTGATAAAGTTGAAACTGCCATCAACATTGGTTTTAGTTGTAATTTGTTGGATAATACTATGGAATTATTGATTATTCGAATTGAAGATGGCACTAAAGAATCATGTGCTGCTTTATTAAAAGATTATTTGAAACAATATTTCAATTTGGATGGTACATCTGAAGAATTGGAAAAAGAAAAGGGGAATCATGACCCTCCTGATCCAAGATATGCAGTTATTGTTGATGGTGATGCATTAAAGTTGGCTTTGGATCCAGAATTGAAACACATGTTTTTGTTGTTGTGTAAGCAATGTAAAAGTGTATTGTGCTGTCGTGTTAGTCCTGCTCAAAAGGCTTCTGTGGTTAAATTGGTTAAGGATACTTTAAAAGTTATGACTTTAAGTATTGGTGATGGTGCTAATGATGTTTCAATGATTCAGGAGGCAGATGTTGGTGTTGGGATTGCAGGTGAAGAAGGGAGACAGGCTGCCATGTCTAGTGATTATGCAATTGGCCAGTTTAGGTTTTTGACACGATTGTTATTGGTTCATGGACGATGGAGTTATAAAAGATTGGCGGAAATGATTCCAAATTTTTTTTACAAAAATGTGGTTTTCACATTAACGCTGTATTGGTATGGTATTTTCTCCAGTTTTGATGGTTCATATTTATATGAATATACATTTGTGATGCTTTTCAATTTAGCGTTTACATCTTTGCCCGTTATTTTCATGGGGTTTTTGGATCAAGATGTTGATGATAAATTGTCAATGCAAGTGCCACAATTATATCGACGAGGTATTTTACGATTGGAATGGAACCAAAAGAAATTTTGGAAGTATATGATTGAAGGGTTTTATCAATCATTTATCTCGTTTTTTTTCCCCTATTTTTGTTGGTGGCTTGCCCGATTTGAATCAATGGATGGGTTACCATTGAACCATCGGTTCTGGATGGGGTTGTGTGTTTGTTCGATTAGTGTTATTTCATGCAATTTGTTTGTTATGAGTAATCAATATCGATGGGATATTGCCAGTTTGATTGTTTGTGCTATTTCTATCTTGTTTGTTTATTTATGGACTGGAATTTATTCGGCTGGTACTTTTAGTGGTGAGCTATATCATGCGGCACCAGAGGTTTTTTCATCATGTATTTATTGGGCTGTTACAATTTTGGGGATTGTTGCATGCTTGCTGCCTCATTATGCCATATTATCATATCAAAAGATGTTTGTACCATTGGATATTGATATTATTCGTGAAAAATGGTATCTTGGAGAATATGATCATTTGGAACGACCAAATGAAGATGAAGATAATAAATGCATGTCACCGTCTAGTGATTCGACCAGCTTTAGTAAACAAACTAAACGGCGAGAAGATGATGAGCAAGAATTGATCCATATTCCAGATCAACAATCACAGCAATCCACTTTTGTACCGCTTAATCCTAACAGTAATATTAGTGAGGAAATTTTGGATAATGATAGTTATTATGGGATGAAACCGATTGATAGTTATGGGGTTCCTGCCGTGCCTTCAATCAGTCATACAGAACCACAACAATATGAATCTAGTAGTAACAATGAAAAATCACAACCTCCGCCACGACCTCCAAAAGATTATGGACGAAGTCGAAGGAGTTTGGATGAAGTGAGGAGAAGTTTGAGAATGGAACAGGCACCTCCTAGAGAGAGTTTGGAAGGGATTAGAACTAGTATGGATTTGAAGGATATTACCACCGCTGAAGGGTTGATGAAAATGGCATCAAGGTAGTAAAAAAAAAAAATGCCAAAAAAAAAAAACAAAAAAAAATTTATATATACGTATGTGGATAACCATATATTTTTATTTAATGTGTAATGATTAGAAACTGATTATGATTTATTTTACTCTTTTAATATGCGTAGAACTTTTTCACAAAATTTTTTTTGCACAATTATTATTGATTCAAATGGTAAAGGTATATGTTTTTAACACTACCGACTGGGTCAACGATCCAGAGTTGTACCGCCCTTCAACACGAAAGTTTATAACCGACCAGAAGATGGACTGGTGTTCATTAAAATTAAAAAACTGGCTAGGTTCGTGGGAAAAATCAAATACCGGCAAACCGTTCATTAAAAACGGTCCACAGTTTAGCATCTCGCACGACGCCGGGTGGGTTGTTTTAGCAATCGATGATGACCAGCAACACCCTGTCGGGGTTGATATCACCACAATTCATGAAACATGGGAAGAATGGATGGACTATGCGGTGGATAAATGGCGGATGGGTGTAACCAAACACACAACCAATGCAGTGGTAGAGTTTGGATATAAATGGGCCGAGTTGGAGGCCAACTACAAAAAGTGTGGGGATGAGAAAGAATTATCACCAGAGAGTGTGGAGTTTAAACGATGGAAGTTGGATGAACGAGTGGTTGGCGTGGTTGCGTGTGTACCAGGGTCTATAATAGAAATTGAGGACATGACGAACACTACTAGCAGTATATTTAGATGAGAAGATTGGTTTTTTTTCACTGTTTGATTACTAACGACTCGATCCAGTCCATTGTTTTGTTAATTTGCGACTCATCTTGCAATAACTCGTTAATATCATCTCTCGGCTCGTCTATTTTGCCATACGGGATGACATAGTCTGCATCATCTACAGACGAGTCCAGTAACGCATACAGTTCCGTTGCAGCGCCGTTCTCAGGAGACGCCGTGACAAAAAGGTTATGTTCCCATATCTGCTCAATTCTAGACTGGTGTCGCATAATATCAGTTCCTGAAATGTACCCCAAATTACAAGTGACACTTTTGATGTTAATGTTTTGTGATTTATAATAATCATTCCATGCCGATGCTTGCAAAATTGTTAGCAACTTGCTGTATCCATATCGTTCGTATTTATCCAGATCGCGGTCGACCCTGGTATCAAGTTCAAAATCTTCACTTGAATAGCTGTAAAATACACATGATGTCCACACCACTCTAACATTGTTATTATTATCTTTGGCGGTTTTAATTAGTAAATGATTTAGGATTTTTTGTACCAGTTGTGGCGAAATTACATTAACTTGGACATGTTTTTCGATACCTTGTTGGCTTAACCCTACCTCACGGTTTGAAAATAATGCCCCTGCGTTGTGTATAATGCCATCTAGCTTTGATTCATTTTTTAAAATCGGTTCCAATGAATGTGGTATAGTAGTTTGATCATTATAATCTAATAAAACTGGTACTACGTTGTAATCTTTCAGTTCTTGGACACAATGGTTCAGTTTCGATTCCGTTCGGCCCGTCAGGTACACTTTGGCATTATGGGCTGCTAAGTATTTCGCGACTTGGTATCCGATACCGCTACTGGCTCCTGTAACTACATAGACTTTATTGTTTAAATCTCCATAATCTTTCGGTAACTCTTTGTTAGTAGTGAACAGTAGTTCTTGCAGCAAACCTTTATATTCTGACAGCGATCGCATTTTATTAATAATAGTTTAAAAAAAAAAAAAAAAAAAAAAAAAAAAGCCACTAATATCGGATTTTTGAAGAAAATAACCTGTTTTATGTATGTTGAAATAGATGATGCAGGAAACTAAAAAAAAAAAATTAATCCCTATTAAAATACGTGATAAGCCATACCAGCATGTATTGACAACTTTAAGGCGTTGGGAGGTTAGTTTATCATCCATAGTTCATAAATTCATACGTTCGTTATAAGAATAATAATAATGCTATACCCTTTCTCTAAAGCTTTGGGTACATTGATGCTTTCCAATTATAATATTCTTGTAATCGTGACTTTCCATAAGAAGAATAATCAAAGTCGATCAAACTAATCTTTGATTGAATGGCAGCCCAAATTCCCCAGTATAACCCTGGAACCCCCCACCAGGCACGAATTTCCCGAATCAAACTATCAATATCTTGTTCAGTTGTACCTGTTGGTTGGTTAGAATAATACTTGGAAGCTTGTAAATAATGATAACACCAATATCGTAACACTGGGTTATTGATTTCTGGATTCGGAATCAAATCTAATCTACAATCAAACCCTTGCCATTCCATAAAATGATTGGCAAGATCAAACCCTCGTGGCGCTGGCATAGTATATTCATAATCAATAAATGACACCAACTGACTTGGTTCATATGCAGATTCCAACTTATATCTGGCTTCTTGATGATTATTGTTTAAATTATAATCTTTTGGTACGATAATATTCCCGGATAATAAATCACAATGTGCCACAACCACAGGCCCCATATGGCCAACTTTACTTCTAACCCACTCCAACTCCTTTCTCAACTCCAATACACTCTTTGGCAATACATTTTCTGGTACTTCATGCAACCATTTTTCCATCAACTGCCAAATGTTTTGCGAAAATTTTTTTTCACCATGACTCTCACTAACCATAGTCTTTTCAATCAATTCTTCGCTTAATAAACTATGCCATTGTGCCAATCTATTTGATACTCCATGCATGACACTATCATCACTCATATTACTATAATGAATACTTGTACCCGGTACAAATCCATATATCAATCCATTTCCGAACCGTGCGTATAATTCTGGTGCCAACCCTAGCTTGTTTAGTTGAAGATGCGTAGAATACTCTCGATCTCTATTAATAATCGTACTAGTACCTTTCCCATACGCTCGAATCAAAAAATGGGTCCCATTTACTGAACCTTTTAATAATGTGTTGGTAATGCCACCTTTCAATTGACTCAGTTCGGGCTCATCAGTAGTTTTGAATACGTGTTTGATAAACTGGCTGATACTGCTGTAATCCGTGGCTTCCAAGTCGAATACGTATCGTTGATCATCAGTAACCGTCATTGTTGTATTATATGGATATGAATATATATATATATATATATATACTTAGAATGAAATTAAAAAAAGAAGAAAAGAAGGCTTTTTAATTTTTCTAGTTGAAACCTTTTTTTTTTTTTTTTTTTTTTTTTTGTTGTTGAGTGAATATGAAAATGGGTGGAAAAACAAATCTTAATTAAAAGATGTTTTTTTTTACTACTCCTGAAAAATTAATTTTACTGCAAAAAAATAAAAATATCTCAACACCTGGGTCACGTTTTTTTTTTTTTTTTTTAGTAATTCCTCTTTAAACATCGTTGAGAGATATTAGCCATCAATTCTACAAACCACAGGGCTGCACAAGAATCTTAAAAACAGTTCTTTTAAAATCTGTCCCTTTCCAAGCATTGTAAAGGCGCACCGGACATAAGCTGTAACCTGACTACGAGAAATGTTTGCTCGCGCAAGAGGGGGCTAGCGGCCAGACCACCGCCATCAGTGATATCGAATTGGGAGCTTAGTAGCTAGCTTACTGGCCACTTTTGAAGCAAAAACCTTTCCGTGTCATACGAAAATTTAGCGTTACTGTGACGACGGTGGCAGTGGCATCGTTGGGTTGTTTGGGTAGCCGATAATCTAAGCGCTTACACAAATCGTATTTAGTAAGGCAAGTTGCGTTTCGCAAGCGAAATCTAGGTCATTTAGCCGATATTTTTTAAAAATGCGGCTCAATTCAGTAGCTTTACTTTCCAACTGTTTTCTTATACTGTATAGCTGGATTTTGAACTAGTTTTTGGTGACCGTTTATTGATAAAAACTAGTTTGAACAAAGCTGATTAGTTATTCCTAGCACAATGGAGTATATAAATTTAGAAATGAAACAAGGGTTAAGTACGTATATATACTAGTTATTTGTTGAAATATTATGATCAAATTGCTATTAAAACTCAATACTCAGGGCGCCAATAGTATCGATTCTGATTTAAATTCTTATTGTGATTTTTATGGATAGAATGGTTACCAGAAGGGCTGTTCTTGGATAAAAGTATCGGTACTGGAACTGATGTGGAAGAGTGATTGAAAGATATTGACAATTCATATGAAAACTAATCCAAATTGGTCCTGAACTTTTTGTATAACGGTAAACGAAACCGGTTGGGTTGTTAGATTTTTGTGTTGCCCGGCGTTCTTGATGATAAAAAAACTAGTTGGAATTATGTTGTATCTTGAGGTTAGCTATTAAAAAAAACTATCGAAAATTATCGTGAAAAAAATGCGCTTACCAGTTAAAATATCATAAAAAGCGCTTTATTTTAGCCAACAAATTTAGTACCGATTACTGAACTAGTTTATCAAACTGCATGCTACATGTGCTTAATTGGTAGTGGTTTCACGGACTCGAAAAGCTGGCTTTGTGTGGTTATTACTGTTTACAACAGCCCAATTGAGTTTAAAATTATCTATCAATATCAAGGTCATACTATAAACTGGGGAGGTTTTATCATAATTGCTAAACTGCGCGAATCGTTACTGTCTATATCTCACATGCAGCTAGCATTAGTTTGAATATATAGCAAATTTGAGCAAATTACAAAACTGTATAGAATATATTAAAAAATGTGATATTCTATACAGACACTTAACAACTAAATAATGACCATGAAAGACCCCTAATAATATGGGGTATTGACTAGGGCAATGCGTCCAATGGTATTCGCTGGTCAATTATTAATGGTGTTGAAAACAATTTTTTGAATAAGAGTTTAGCAATTTCCAATCATATCCTTTTAGGTACTATTTAGTTCGTTGTACGCACAGGAATAATGTTAAAAGATTGGTAAGCAGGGTTGATAAATTCAAATTTATGCATTGTTGTACTGTTTCGAAACTCCACGTATGACTGTTATTTTGAGGGACGATTATGGTGCGGACGTTAATAAAGCAGAAGCTGTTCATCCTGCTATTGAGCATACCAGTCTGAAAAGTTCTAATGTGGGCTACTGAAATCCATTATGATCCATGGCAGATCCAAGACGTTATTGGAGAAGATATGGGTATGGTTGAATCGTAATTTTTGATTCCTGATGAAGCTATGGAAGCCATTTTGCATCGTCAATCACCTTTGGTTATTAAGGTTGGAATTGGATCGATAAATCGTGCGCTTATTAAAAAGTTTAAATTAGTAAAAGTTTCTGTAAAGGTAAAAATGTTTCATCGGTCTTCAATGAACATTTGTATTATTATGGTTTGACCTGGGTCTAAAATGAAATAAATTATTTATTACTGTTTTAAAAACTAGCCTAAAATCAAAACATGAGAAGGGATTATTGCAAATTATCCTGCTAGGATAATATGTAAAAACCCTGAGTTGATCAATTCAAAGATTTATCTGTCTGTTTTGATGTTGGTAATAATGTCTCTCCTCC
The DNA here is from genome assembly GCA_030564365.1 of Blastobotrys arbuscula. Classification (NCBI taxonomy): domain Eukaryota; kingdom Fungi; phylum Ascomycota; class Dipodascomycetes; order Dipodascales; family Trichomonascaceae; genus Blastobotrys; species Blastobotrys arbuscula. The sequence goes on along the minus strand of JAJLUN010000166.1, from coordinate 1,131 downwards.
TGCTTTGAATCCATTTATTCGAACGTTTGAAGCGAATGCATTAAGCTTGGAACTAGAATGCCACTTGTTTATATAGCATTTGGGCTATGCCAAAAAAAAAAAAAAAGAAAAAAAAAAAAGGTTTCCAAAGGGCATTGCAGCAAGAGAAAGAGGCAGTGGTAAGACGAAAACAATGAAGAAGCAGACTCGGGTTCATCAGATGATGAACTAATCTCAGGCCAGAGAAAAGGATAAAGCCATTGGTCAAGAACCCGTCAATGGCGCTGACTGAAGATTGTTTTAGAAGAAATACTTAGTATCAAATTTAAATACAAATGTCCTATTCCAACTTTCTTTGATACTAGGTTAACTTATTCAGCGAATGGGATGAAACTGAATGTAACCTTTGCTTCTTATAAATCAGAATTTTTGAAAATCATTGGCTTCACAAAATGAATTTTTGAAATATAATTCTTTAGTATAAATATAGATGGGGCTCCATCATAATTTTAATAAATCATTAATTATAAATTATTGAAAATTTATCAGTATAATTGAAAATATTGATCATCGGTTGCAAGCCGAATATACTCGATATTTTCTCTGAACAATTCAACAACGATTTAACCAGAGAGTTATCAATTAAAACAGATACTAGTTCTAATATATCTTTGATTGACAGAAGGTCTGATCTCAACCCTTATAGCCATACAACCACCTATTGAATCCATTAAAGTCCACTTTGCTAGCAACATTTCGTTAGGTTCTTCATATAGATCAAATTGGGTGTCATTGGCATGGTTAGTTCACAAAAGCATTATTGGATTAGATGAACTATAATACATGCAACGGGTGGTGATGGGATGCAAACGTTTTTTTAGGTCATTTGAAATTTCCAACCAATCACAAATATGATGTAGCGGAAACCACAATTCGAAATACTTTCTGAAGGGTTATTAAGATATCAAGAGGTCTGGGTCTAATGTAGAGGTGGTAAGAGGAAGCTAGTTTAAATACATATAAAATAAGTATAAACAACATATGGATATCTTTTTTACTGATTGGGGGGGGGGTTTAAATATAATATGGCATTTTCTCATTAATAAATAAATTAATACAATAAATAACACACAATCACTAGGTGCGGTTCAA
>JAJLUN010000165.1:23816-36731 GCA_030564365.1 Blastobotrys arbuscula | reverse complement strand
GGTTTATTGTCATTATTTATATAGATTTATAACTTTAGCTGATTTTGTCTATTTTGTAGAGCTTTTCATATCAATCATTTTCATTATATTTGTCGTTGGTTTTTTAATTATTCTTGCCTTATATTTAAAAGAACTCACACAAGTATTGATCAGTCATGTTGTAAAGTCTTAACTACATAATTAACCATCCAAGTTTTGTTTCAGCTTATAGTTTAAGGTTTCGCAAGATAGCTTGAAAAATTAGCCGGTGAATTACTGGTTTTTCCGGTCTGAACGTTCTTACTACAGTATGAGACCCGCTCCCTTCCCTCCCCGGCATATACTTTAAATATATGCACGTGACAATGTGAAACCTAGCTTTTGTTTCCAAAATTTAAAAGGGTCAACTTATACTAAGTAATTTTATATTTGTTGATAAGATTTATAGCGGAGAAATCTTTTAAATCTTGAAGCTTGTTGAGGTGATAATCTAAAGATCAAAAAAAAGATTAGTAGATTGTTGAAATGAGGTCGGGGATGGGGAGCGCTGGGAAATCCTAGTGTATCAGCAAGATTAGCTTCTTTACTGAATTCTTGACTAATATTGCGTGGATACAACACTAATTAAGCGTAAAAGACTAATAATGTTAATAACCTTTATTTCTATTATATAAAAGATAACGTTATGAAGCTAAAGCTAAAAACTTAAATAGACTAAAACCTAGTATGTCGGAACTCGGAGGATCAGGTGACCTATCCGATACACCTAGTGCAACAGCAGCTGGCATCTAAAACAATTTGATTAAGCAAGGAAATTTCTTTGGAATGTCTACATTCAGTGCGGTGGGGAGAACAAGCCGTTCAACTTGTGAGCGAGCTTTCGAGGAAAAGGTTGTTTTTTTTTTAAAATTGAACCCAAACAATAATCTCTCTAAAACATAAATAGTAGTATATTTCAATACATAAAAAAATAAAAAAGGTTCATAAAAAACATCATATATATATAAATAAAAAAGCAATGCAAAAATAATTCTTTCATTTAAAAGAATAATAATAATAATAATAATAATAAAAGATATCTAAACCTTTGCAACATCGGCCGACGTTTTTGGTTTAAGTTCGTCCATACCAGTAACACTTGCCTTATCAGCATCTTCTTGTCCTTCAAATCGTTCCATGAAATAATCTTCAGCAGCAGATTCATCAAACTTGTCACTACATCCAGGAACAGGTTTCCACCAACAAAGGAGGTTGTAAGCAGCAAAGGAAATAATGAACCCAACAAGATAATTCAACTTGAAAATATAAGTAGCACCAACTGGTACTTCAACACCAACTGAACCAACAAACCCGACGATATTAATGGTAATGCCCATAACATATGCGGCATAAGCTCTCCAACTAAACCCGCCATGATACATATAAGTTGAACCTTTTTCCATAGAATACAATTCACTTACAATCAATTTCCCCTTTCGAACAGTATAATAATCTGCAATTATAACCCCCACAATTGCGGACAAAAATACAGTATAACTATCCAAATATTTGGTAAATGAATCAGCACCAGCTAACAAATTCCATGGACAAATTGCAAACCCAATGGCAGCACAGATAAACCCACCTCTTCGAATGTTTAAGAATCGTGGAAGCATTGCTGCCAAATCTGTACCGGCAGAAATAGTGTTGGCAGTTAAATTACAACCGATTTGAGCAATAACAAATACCAATCCCAATACAAATACACCTGCTCGAGTACCAGCAGATGGGGAGCCATCCAAATATTTATTCAAAACATCCAATGGGGACCACACGGTTTCGCCAAAAATAACGGCAGAAGCAGAACAAATCAAGATGCCAATTAAACCAGTAATGGCAAAAGAAATTGGAATGGTTAATAATTGTGACCAAAATGCACTAGAAGGTCGTTTAGCAAATCTGGTGAAATCTGGATCATTCATGATTAATGCTGCAAAATTAGCAATGCATGTCATTGTGCTGGCAACAAATTGCCACCCCAACTCAGAACCTTTCAATTTAGCTGGTTGTTTAACAACTGGACCAATACCATTAGATTTCTTGACAGTCCAAATTAAAAATGCCACAAAACCAATTGGCACAACGATGGATTTAAAATGGAAAAACCATCGAATTTTGTGAACTGGTAACCAAATCAATGGTAAAATCGCAAGAAGAAATAAAAAGAAGCACATAAAATCATAACTAGTAGTGCCAGAACCCTCTAATTTATTTGGAATGTTCTTATCAGCATCCAACCAAATACTGGAAATCATAAGTTTGACACTGTTCCCACCTAGCCATGATTGAACACCAAACCAAATGCATGCCATCACGACTCGGTTGATAATTGGCCAATATGAGCCAAAGATCCCAAAAGAAGATCGACAGGCGACTGGGAAACTAATATGATAAGTGGACCCGATTCGGCCAGTGGCACAAACAAACAGCGCTGCTAATGTATAACCAAGCCACACAGTGAGCCATGTCTGCCACCAACTCAACCCTGCAGTGACCCCGGCGCTAGCAATCATAAAAGTGTTGATATTTGTAGAATCTGATAACCAAAAGGCTACATATGATATCCAGCCCCATTGTCGCCGTTGTGGTTCTACTGGTTTTAAATCGTCGTTTTGCAAGAATAACTGTTTGGAAGTTAATTCTGGATCGTGATCACACTCGATTTTGTGTAAAACACGTTGAAAGAAGCTCATAACTATTGTATTTTGTTGTTTGTTGTGGATGGGTTTTGATATTTTGTATCTAAAAAAAAAAAGAATGTGGGAGATGGACTTTTTAAATACTTTTCAAACGCAACAAAAACAGAATGACCGTGTTGAATCAGATCAATCGTTAGAATTGAAGCTTAATTATAGAATATCATTATATTCCTTTATTTTATTATGATGACTTAAACTAAAAAAAAAAAATTAAAAAAAAAAAATATATATATAAAAAAAATCTACACCATTCTGTAAATAAATTTCTTTTTCAAGGCATTTTATGTCTCTTTTAGTGCTTTTTGCGCAGGAATTATAAAAAAAAAAAAAAAAAAAAAATACTTTAATGATTAATTCCTCAAAAAGCAATGATTCAGGCGATTTACAGTCAAAGAAACGATAATAAACGCAAGAATAATAACAATTAAAGTTCTTTTTTTGTTTAGTTATTAGTGATACGGCTGGGCTTATTAGGTTGTAAAAAAATAAAATAAATAAATAAAAAAAAGTTAAGTAAAAAAAAAGGTATGATATAAGACCCCACCGCCTTTTCCACCCAGTTTATTTTTATATAAGTATCAGACGCATATTTTAATGCATTAGGGATATATCTAATATATAAAAAGGAACTCACAAGTTATCAGTTAAGATACGCTTAAACAAGTAATTGCAAAGACATGTAAACAGCCAATACAATTGTTTACATTTGGTAACAGCACCTTCATGGTGATCGTGATTATCAACTAAACTTTGGCAGAGTTTCCCAACGTTAAAGCTACCTCTATATTTGCTACCCTAAAGTACAATACTAAAATTTTAAACCACTAAGCACTAAAGTGTGGTGATGGTATTAAAGAATAAAAAAAATATAAATATCCTAAATTATCACGATTTCAATTTTTCTTTGGTCGTTCTTTATGGTATGAATAAAAAAGGTTACGTGGCTTGACTGATACAACGATTATGCATACAAAGCTTAAATTTATATTTTGTGAAAGCAGATAAGGACATCTTGTGAGCCGGAACCCCTTCAAACCCTGAAATCTTTGCATATGCATAAAGAGTGTTTTTTTCTTCTTCTTGGTTTCTTTCTTTCAAATCGGCAGTTACTTGTTCCTAACAATTGGATGATGCATCAGATTTACTGTATTTTTTGAAATGGTCTTACCTTTTTGACCATTGCCAATTTAGAATTTTATCAAAAAATAATTCATAAATCAACTTGGTGCACGAAAACTGTGGTTTCACAACAAACAAATCTTTTGGATTTTCTACAAGATAAGGGAAATGGTCTTTAATATCCTGAAAATATATATTTTTCGATATCCATTAATCCTCCCCGATTGGAATGTTGCCAGCATTTTCGACTTAATTGTGTGTTTTAGTCGTAAATTTTTGCAAGGAAGTGTGAAAAAGTATGGGGTAAATTTCCTGTTTAATGCAGCTTGAGAAATGTGCGGCCAGCGGTATTAAAGCTTAAGTTTAATTATGTCTCTCGCTCGGGCTTCACTTGATCGACATCACGTTTTTTTAATTTTTTTAATTTTTGTGTTTTGTAGACAAAAAGAATACAACCCTTCACAGATTATTAGTGCTTGAAAAAATTGCTGTAAAAAAGTTCACTTTTCGTGATGGATATGGGATATAAAACTCATCAATCACGATTATTTTGAGGGATACTAAATTGAGTTCGATCGTTCATGCTACCCCCGCAATTTCTTTTTTAGGATAATTTCCATGTCTAACTTGCAAAATTTTCTTAATCATCAGTGTGTTCATTCATTTACCATCATAATCATAATCTTCTTATCAACGCTCGAGTTTAATATTATCCAGTTATGAGCAGCTACTCTACTAGTACGGTCTTTGGTTAACAGTTTCCGCTTGGGAAAAGGCTAGTTAAATTTGGAGCTTATAATAAAAGTAGGCGCACATGATCATCACACAGTTGATTGATCTTCATCATCCCAAAAACAAACCAAACCCCCACCGCTTTTAATTCGGGATAATAATGGCGGCTTTTCAAGCATTCACGTATAGAGCGGGATCTTGATTTACGTCATTATACAAAAAATTATACAGTTGTTTTTTCTTTTTTGTTTTCTCTCACACACACGAGAAAAAAAAAAAAAAAACAAACTTATTCAGCGTTGGAAAAATTTGGAACCAGAAAATCTAGATGGGACGTTTGAATATCAATTAAGATTTTGTCCCAACTATGTTGGCCATTCAACTATAATTAACTTTATATTCTGGATCAACGTTGAAATGCTAAAAAAAAAAAAAAAATGCTAATCAGAAAAAGCCCGAGGGCAGCGAGGTGGTGCTCTTTTTTTTTTTTCCATAACTGATGGCGATGTTGAACGTTGACAGGTATTACTCCTAGTCACACCAATTGTTGCCACCACCAAAAAAAAAAAAAAAAAAAAAAAAAAAAAAAATTATAATGCAGCCTCACTACTAATTTAACTGCTTATCCCCTGCAATAACATTGGCAGAAAAAGAAACATGTGCCTTAAAAGTATGTGAGCTTAAGACAATTCTCATTCCCCGCTGCGCGATACAGTCATAACAGGATGTTTTTGAGCCGCTCAAGGACTCGGTTAACTCGGGTTGGGCTGAAATTACCATGCCTTTTTTTTTTTTTTTTTTTGAGTCTTATCCACCTTACCAACCAATTGGCAGCCAATGATTGTGAGATTACATTTCAATTATTTTTATTGATTATAGTGGTAGGGGAAAAAACAAAAAAGAAAAGCCGCGCTGGTGGTAGTGCAAATGCAAGATAAGAAAAAATGCACACTAGCTGCAATTAATTAACCCGGGGCCTTCGAGAGTATGTCTCCCCACCGCCAATTTGGAAAAGCCTCAGTAAAGTTATGTGTTTGAAGATCAAAATTTAAGGCAATGCATCTTTTTTACTGTTGTGAACCTGACTTTTTTAATCGATCAGGACCTTATCAGTCGGACGCCCGAGGGATTTAAATAAAAAAACAAAAACAACCGATCGAAACATATGTCATTGTCGACATGATAAGTGGCCAGCTTAGACTTTTATTGGACTTTTTAATAAAGTTGTTTTGGCAGTGTAGATATGAGAACCGTATACGGGATCTGAAATCTTGGGAAAAAAAAAAAAAAATTATTATTCGGTTTTTGTTTAATTAAATACAAAGAAACTAATTAATAAACTACTCGTAATAATAATTATAATAGGAAAAGAAAAGTTGCAGCCTAAAAATTGATTAAAGGATAGTAGAAAGAAAAAAAAAACTTCCTTCTTGTTCCTAGACAAGACTCACTAGCCACAAGGACTGACTTATCTACCATCAATGCGATCGAGTTGGGAAAAAAATGTATGAGTGTACAATTCCGCCACCAATTATATTATTGGTTGCGTTTGTGGGGCGTAACTAACTTACTTTGCAGTGCCAGGCACTGGCACGTTAAACTTATGCAATCCAACAAGCATCTTTGGTATGCTTATAGGCTGTTCATGCCCTCCAGATTACTTAAACTATTATATAAGCTGTAAACTTTCCATCTGTCCGCCTAAGAAAAACAAAAAAAAAAAAAAAAAAATTGTTCACGCAATGATTATTATTTATTATTTTTTTTTCTTCAGGGACTGCGGCGGCAACTTTAAAACGAGACACGTATCATCTTTTTACTATAATCTGGGATAAGTCTCGGAAAAACTTCGGTTAAACCTCTTTATGGAAGGCCACACCGCACCGCACCACACACTGCACTGTGACATATATTGTAAGCAATTGCGATGCTTATAATGATTGAGATCGTGATTCATGTAAAAGACTGGGAAAAGCTTATTTTTCAAACCAAAACAAAAAAAATGCTTTTTTGGTCCTGTTAACTAATTCCGGTGGTGTTCTGTAATTAATTCCGGTGGTAGCCAGGAAATTTAACTTAGCTAGCATGGCTTGTATGCAGACTATACGTATGCGAGGTTGATCATTCAATATTAAAATATCTCTGACAAAATTCTTTTGCCACGATGGGATAATAGTTGTTTTATTTTTTTTAACACATGGACATTTGGAATACGTAAGATTATGATATGATTATGAGGTGAGAAATTTTTTTTTTTTTTTCTAATGGATATGCTTATTTGTGTAATAATAAATTTTTTTTTAAAAAAAAAAAACGAAACCATTTGCAAATTATTCAAAAACAATTGTTCGGTGGAATAACTCAATTAGGTAACTTTTCTTCATCAAATGGTACTATGTTTTTTTTTGTAAACAGATTGAAAAATTTTCAAGTTCATGATTGATAATCACATTCTACAAAACTTTTTTTTTTTTTAGTTCAGAATACTATACAAAATGCATACTACTGTGGGAGACTGAGAAAGCAATAGTTTAGTTCAATTAAAGTAGAAGATCATGAAAAAGATTAAATTAATTTCGCCTTATAAGACGTTTGAAGTTTAATTGGAATAAGCTATAATTTTAAATTTTGACACGAAGATCTGGTTCAAGAGTCAAAACAAATCTGGTTTCTAACAGCTGCTTGAATTGACAAATTAAACCGTTGATGGACAGGCGATACTGCGGGATAGCTATAACTATGGACAACTGATGACCCCTAATTGGTGATCTATGGACGTGGTGCGATCTCCAATGAGTCTTTAATAAAAAAATAAAATAAAAAACAATGGAAACATTAGCCGCTGGGAAATTAATAGCAGCACGCTCGCTGACGTATTTCTTTTGTTACCTTATAGCTCTTAAAGCTCTAACAATGCGCCTCACACATATTGATTCAATTTTGCGCTTTACAGACTATGGGATGGTGGTGCGATTATTTTTTTGTTGTTGCTTATTATGACTTTTTCTTGCGTACACCTACCACCTTATTTAATTGCTATAGTATTGCTTTTCCTGATGGATACAATATTTGCCAACAATCATCCCAGTAATTGGCGGGTGGTTCAACTTTTATCCCTGAGGTTTCATCCAATTCAACCAAACGTTGATGGTAAACTTTTTAAAGTTGTACTGTTACAATTGCGTAAATTATTACTTTTCTTAGGGGTTCTAACTCGTATGATTGATGTCTTCATACTTATAAACTCAAACAAATGTTATTCATAGTGGGATTTTAACCGGATTAAGGTTGAATGGGCCATGGACGAGATCTACAATGATCGAAAAGCGTTTTATTGTTTACAACCTTAATGGCTGAAATATTGTTTTGAAAAGTTTTTCAGACAACCATAACTTAAATCTGTGATTTCTGAAAGTTTTTTTTTTTTTTTTTTTTTTTTAGAAAAACTATTCTGGACCCCGTTAGCTCACTGTTAATAATTACAGTTTAAAGCGCAATTTCCTGCGGCCTATGCTCGAAATTTGGCTTTGTAATTTGAACTAGCGCTAAATTTAGCTAGCGTCTATGGCAAATCTCACTATAAGCTAGCTTAAGAACTTTTTTCATTACACATTGGATTTTCGATCCAAATGAATTGGGCTTTGACAGTCTTAGATGGACGTTATAGCAATACCTTTATCCAACTTGATTAGAATACTTCGTCATTCATGATTGTTGAGGTATGGCTGTGTTTTATTCAATATAGGTCTTACCGAGTGCTCAGTAATTCATCTTTTGCAGCTAGTAAATACTATTTTTTTCATGGAGTTAAACAGAATTTGATTCTTAAGATGGAGGATACTTAAAGCTATCGATGCATGGCGTGAAATAATCTTAGCGTCGTCGCATAGTCAATTAATTTCAACAATACTATAAATTAAAAGGTCGGTGCTATTTTTTTTGGAGTTGGTATATATAAATTCAAGTGGGTTGAGCCTTGATGATCTGTAGACATACGCGATGTAATTTTTTTTAATGTTAAAAAAGCCATAACTCAGATGGTCGTATTCTCCTTTATTATTAACTAATTGGGAGAATTTGAATTTTTGTTTTGTTTTGTTTCGCGTCTAAGAAATGAGTATTAACTATGGATCATCATCCTTCATAATTCAGTGTACGGCTAGTTTAAGCGAAGTTTGGCCTTTGAGAGCTTTAACTGTTTAGATCAAATTCAACGCATACGCTAGGATTCATAAATTTTGATGGTCGAGCGCATAAAACCCAGTCAACAGAATTTTTGGATAATATTGAACGATTGAGTTATAAGATTTTCGGGGTTTTTAGATTTCAAATTTAGATTCCGCAGTAGTCAGCTCGAGTCAAGTGTATATTAGGTTTTGTAGAAGACGTGGTCATAATTCGAGCACAGTAAACAGAGCTTTTATTACATGGTGAAAAAGTTCAATGCATAACTCGCCAGAGCTGCATTTAGTGCATTAGTACCGACTGGGTTTTATAGGCTTAATTATAGATAATTTATTACGTATTTAATTGAAAAGATACGAACGAGACATGGGTTGAGTTATTGTTATCAATTTACAGATCACGAATCACGGTCTAGATTAGTGCACATTCATCGCGTGAGATATTTGGAGGCTTTACAAATATAGAATAAAATTATAAGATAAATATTCATAAAATAACTCAGTAATAATCAAATAGATCGTTAATATAAAATAAACAAGAACAATCAATTCAAGTAGCCACTACCCTGATGTTTCTGGATGCATGTCTTCAATATTGTTGCGATGTCATTAACTGTCATGTGATATTAGTCACGTGAAGGCCAACACTTCTCGTATTGCTGAGCTACAATGAAATTGATTGACATTTATTTTTACCTTTTCAGCTGGAAAAGACCCAGTCAAACAATCAGCAAATTGTTCAGTAGTTGATACCTGTCCAACTTTAATAATTCCATCATTCATTGATGCTCGAACATTAACAAATTTCTTGCCTAGATTGGAATGCCCTTTAAGGTTCTTCTTCACCTGGCAAGCTTAAACACAAAGCTTGGTTATCTTCATAGACACTAGTTGCTCTTGGAACTGAATATTCCAAAACTTTTTAAAAAGTTTCTAATTCTTGAAGTTTTAGCAGCAACCAATAATACAATTAATTCACTATCCATTAGTACCTTTGTTTGCAATGTTTTGTCTTTAGCTAAACAAAACTAGCACCAAAAAATGCAATCAATTGTTCACCACGATCACATCCAACCTCAAAGTTCAAACAGTTGGATAGCTAATTTCCAATGATTTAGCCATGGACTAGCTAAATAATACCTTAATCTTCATTACAGAGTTATAAATGCCAACTCTCAAAACTGTAGTTAAATATCTCAATGGTCTAACCAAGCTCCTGTACTTTGAATGTTCTTCAGTTGATAACAGCCTTCTATCTTCATCTTTTCTTGGACTGTCTAATTCAACACTAGCAGCCATTGGGACTTTACTGGAACAGCAATTTTCCAAAATCAACTTTTTTCAGCCGTCTTATTAATGTATTCAGTACCTGAAATAAAGTCTTTGGGCAAATCTTTTGACTGATGAATATTCAACCTTAAAAATTTGTTGATTGTACATGGATCATCTGTTTTGTACTTTGCTGTAATATTCTTGATAACTCTATCCAAAGCTTCTTGATTCGAACTCATTACCATGGTATCATCAACATAAATCGCTAGAATCACTTGATTTTCACATGAACCTTTGGTAAACATATTATTACTGAATTTACAAGGATTAAAACCAGATATCCTGTACGTAACTTGTAAACATGTCGTACCATTGTTTAAATGCTTGCTTCAAACCATATAAAGCCTGTAAGACTTTATAAACTTTTGGTTTTCCATTACTAGCATAATCTTTGGTGCCTCTTGGCATTTTGATATATAAACCAAGATCAATTGGAGTATTTAAAAGTGTTGTTTTGACATCGAATGTTACCATTTTCATCTTTTGAATAGTAGCTAAACCACAAAGTAACCTAATATCATCTACCCCCGACTACTGGAGCGTAAACATTGTTGTAATACTTTCCTTCAATTTCGGTAAAACCCCTTGCTATTAATGTTGCCTTGAACCTAATAACATAAGGCGTTGTTATCAGTTTTTAAGGCAAACACCCATCTGGTATCAATAATATTGCAATCTGGATCAGTACTATCTTGATTTGACTTCACTGAACACTTTGTTTTTATAGTTATGCGTCCATTTCAACCTTCATTGCTTTCTTCCCAGAATTCTGCATACTTTGAATTCAAAGCTTCAAATACTGAATTTGGTATTTGATATCATTAGTTTTCAGTTTTAATACACTCACTATTGCTGCATTAATTGGACCACCCGTAGCTAAAACATTTTTCTTATTCATAAATGGCTTGTTCCAAATTATGCCATCTTTCTTGAATCTTCTTTTGTTGATTCTTATTCTACCAACACTTTTCTTCATGCTTTGATTCTTCGTCTTTGGTTTGTTAAATTGCTGCAAAATCTTTTGTTCCAGGTCAAGAAAGGAACTATTAACTTCGTCGGAAATTTTCATATAATTGTTTGCATTTCTCATGTCTCGTGTTGACCATTCCATTTCATTTCATTTGGCTGCTCATCTTCCCATAAACTTCTCCTCCTGATAAGTGGTCAACTGAGATACTCCTGATGGCTAACCATAGCCTCCTCTTGATGTATAATTGGTGGCTCCTCCTCATCATCAGGTTCTGAATATCTTACCCTTTTTCACAACTCCAGTTCAGAACCGTGTTTTACATGTTTTACGAGTTGGTTAATGCGAAGCTGATAATTTGTTGAGTGGCTTCATTGTTGACGTTTAAAAAGTTGAAGTAGTGTCGTTATTAACATCTGAATTATTTTCGTTGTTATTTGGTGAAGAATTGTTGCCGGTGGTCACAAAATCATCATGCGTACTAGCTGTAGAAGTACTTGTTGAAGTTGGTGTATCGGTATCACTATTGTTTGCTAAATCAGCCTGGAATATAAAATAACTCATTAATAATCAAATAATTCATTGATATAAAATAAAAAAGAACAATCAATTCAAAGTAACCACTATCCTGATGTTTCTCGATGGTCTTCAATATTGTTGCGATGCCAGGTTTCTATGGTAAATATTATGTTATAATATCAGGTATGTATAGTGTTTATTTTTATAATTAATCGTCATGTGATGTTAATCAGGTGAAAAGGCAACAGGATATATATTGATGTAAATATAGTATAGATTCCTGGTATGGATATACGTAGCATTGTGTATACCGATCTAACTATTGACCCATCTAATATTGGTAACGCTAATAATATTAATAGAGCTGCAAACATTGTTATAGCTACATGCTACGGTCGAGTAGTGAGTGATTAGTACGCTTGAACAAATAATTCACGACAATATTTTTGTACGGTCGTTACTAACTATTCCTATTCCATATCAGCGAGATACGGCCAACAAAATCCGTCTTGTATGTAATAGTATTCACTGACTGTGTATATATAAAGTTATATAACGTTTACATTCAGGAGCCATAACCTCTAAAAATTTTAAATTTTAACCAGACAACTAATGCTGCAAACAAATATGGAACATTGCAATGGCATATTCCATCCATTGACAATTGGGTCTGGGTGTTCAGCGAGATAGACTTTTTTTCTTTTTTAAATTAGATTCCCTTTTATCAAAAGTAACTGACAGGCCATGCACCAAGTGCGCTAACATTATATAAATCACGAACCACAAAAATAGAATTATAATCTATTATTGATCTCTAACCAAGCTTGCGCATATATGCGTTTTTTTTTTTAAAGAATAATCTTCCCAACGGAGAGATCCCGTTGAGAAGAGTGGGCGTATACCAGCGTCTATTGGTAGCGGGGACATATGGCAATAACATCTATAGATATCTAACTTTAAAATACTCTTAAAATTTAAAATTTGTCATTGTATCCATAATAAGGCTATAATTTGGTGCCGTTAATTGGTAATGGGAAAAAAATAAATTATTTGATGCATATTTAAAAAATAAAAGTGATTATATATCTGAATTGGCAGTTAACCTAAAACCTCTCATGTACAGTACGTATGCCACAAACTGATACTCAGTAATATCCAGTTATCGAGAATTCTGTAAATAAGCGTATCAATTACAAGCGCGCACAGTAATACAACTAGCATATTCGTATATACTCATGTCCTCATACAACCAATTCATATTATCCTCAACAGTTGTCCAATCAACATGAACCACTAGCAGCTTATTAAAGAGCTGTATCCACTTAAAAAAAAAAAAAAAAAAAAA
>JAJLUN010000165.1:10843-23716 GCA_030564365.1 Blastobotrys arbuscula | reverse complement strand
GAGTCACAACGCTCACAGCTACCGCCGCAATTATTCACCGGTACCGCCGGGTCAAAAAATTCATTACTTAAAGAGGTCCCTGCCTAGTTAATCCGTGTAAAACATTTTTAAATAAACGTAAGATATGCGGCTGCGTAAAATATCCGCGCGCGCGCGCCCCTCTCTCTCTCGCCTTTCCTGGATAGCATCACGGGCGGTGGGTCCACTGCCGCTTATCTATTTTTCTATTTTTCTACCGGGCCGGAACAACTCCCTTTTTCTTTTTCCTCCCTCCCTCCAGCAAGCTTAGCCGTACCCTAATGTTTAACATTGTAGTATATAAAACCATGTGAGAAAATAGGAGTATAAAAAAGACCAAATCGGGTTGCGATAAGAATTAACAAGACTGCAGCCAAGAAAATATATTTAGAGTGTCTAAGTAACTATAACTTAAGCATTATAACTTAAGCATTATAACTTAAGCACTAGTTATGGTACGTTGCTTACTCGATTAAGAATTCATAATGATGCCGAGGCGAGCATATTTAAAAAAAAAAAAAAACGGGGACTGTCGTAAGCATAAACACGCTTATATAACCTATATTGATGAAAAACTGAACCATATGATGATAAGAAATGTTGGTAATTGATTAAGCTCAAGCAATCAAAAACCACACGGCCGCGGGGGGCCGGAGATCTCGAGGGCAAATGTCAAAATTAAGGATAAACTAAGCGTTCCTTTGCTTAAGATAAATGTGAAAATAGAGCACCAAAACCTTTGTTAACGTGGGTTGACGGATTGGCCTGCAATTAAAAGAAAAAAAAAAAAAGAGAAAGAATCGTATGCTCCAGGCTGGTATCACCACTGAGTCAAGCCAAGATTTTTGATAGATCTTAAAACCCACACGTTTTGTTATTATGCCAACCCACACCCACAACCTTGGTTAATCTGGGCCCTGTTGGAAAAATTTAAACACGACGAGTTTCTTGGTGGGTGTGGGAAAAAAAAAACGAATTATTAATCATAAACCAACCCACATGCGCAGCATCAACTGGGCTTATAGGGTAAATAAGTTTATAGGGAGATATAAAGTATAGATACAAACTACGTGAATAAACTTTTAGAAACAGTTTATGCCAAGCGGTTTAGCCAATTTTATGCTTCTCCACATATCTTAATTATTGAGATCTACGCACAATTTTTGACTATAAAATAAGTGAAAAAAGAAAAATGCTGAAAAAAATAAGTAATAAAAAAAAACAAAAAGAGATTCATAAATAATAATAGTAATAATAATAATAATAATAATAATAGTCTAAACCATGAACGTACGGTCTAGCTGAGACAGTGCACGACGGTCCTCGTTATTAGCATAAACCTGTTCTCGTTCCCGCTCTCGTTCTTGTTCACCTTCTCGCTCGGCTGGTGCCGAAGATGAGATAGGAGCAGGAGCAGGAGCAGCAGCAGCAGCAGTTGAGGCAGGATTAGTTGTTGATGGTTCTGTACTTGGAGAATTCCCCGATGTTGACGATGGAGGTGATGGGAATGCAAAAGAGGGTAGTTTGATGCTGGAACCTCGATTAACAGAGTTGGTATTAGGTGCCAATTTCGCATCCGGATTGTGAGGAGTTGGTGGAGTAGTATTAGTAACTGATACATTGTTGGATGGAGGACTTGGACTTGACACCACTACCGGTTCTTTGACCATCGGGACAAGGCTCGGCGCCGAGGATTGATGAGTGTATGGCTGTTGAACTTGCTGTTGTTGTTGTGGTGGTGGATGAACCAGCGGTTGAGAATATTGTACCACTGGGACAGCCGGATAAGCAGTGTAATCTTGTGATTGTCTTGGCCGATGATAATAAGGTGCTACTGCTGCAGGTGCTTGAATCATTGGTTGTGGAATTGGATGCCCCATGTGCTGTTGTTGTGGATGTGGATGTGAATGTGGATGCGGTGGGTATTGATATTGCTGATAAAATTGTTGAGGAGGAGCATGTTGATGCTGATAAGAATGCGGATGTTGATGGGGGATTGAGTATGAACTGGATCGTGAATGTAATACCGGCTCACTAGTAGTATAGTTATAATTATGTGGTCGAGCCATTACCGGCGAAGCGTTAGAAGGCACAGCCCCGGCCATTGGAGCTTTGATTACAGCAGGGCCCAGATTATTCCCCGCCAGACTGTTATCAGGATAAAAATCAATTGGAATTGACAACTTTTTCAGATTAGGATCTTGAGTTGGTTGCATCAACAAGCGATCATGAACATCTTCTCGTTTATAATAAGATATTAGGTGGAATTTCATCCCATCTGACGTTACTAGTGAAAAACTCTGTTTGTACAGCCCACCCGGTTTGTAATGTAAACCATCTCCAGTTGGCTTTTTCTTAACCATAGATTTCGATTTTGGACTACCGCCAGCGGTAGCCGAAGAAGATAATGGTGGCGGTGGACTTGTTGATCGACTACCCGCTTCCATTTCTCTATAAGTTAAAAAGCTACCACTCACTCTACTAGCACTCCATGGCTTCCCATCCGTCCACCGTTTCATCCCCGTCTCTGCTTCGTTCCATACGTATATACATCCCGATTTGATTTGCAATCTCTCTCGTTCTGATAATCTTCGTTTGACTCTGCTCAAAATTCCAAGTCGACATGATTCGAATAGTAGAATCGCATCAAGTTGTGTTTTGATATATCCTTGATACGTTTCCATTATTATTTTTTATTTGATTAGTTGTTTAAAAGAAATAAAATGTATAAGAAAATAAGTGGAAATGCTGATAATAAATACTTATACTTTTTTTTTTTTTTTTTTGGAAAATAAAACCAAGAACCTTATTTTATAACCCTCTTGGTATAAGCTAAAGAATAACGTAAGTCTCTTGGTATTTGTGTCAATTTATAGTGTGTTGTGCTTTATTTATATGCTTAAAACAGTTAATGCGGTCGAACTGGCGCGGTGGCGTAAGATAAGTGTAAGCCTTTTTTTTTCTTTCTTTGGTAACCGATGGAAAATACAGCAAAAATAAAATAAAATAAAATAAAAAAAAGCCAAGAGCTGAATTGTTTCTGATTTTTTTTAATAGATTAGTTTCGCTTTAAAGTTGAACAGAAATGGTTAAATTAGTAAATAGTATTGATGTTATTGACAAAACAGGTTTTGGAGCATGGTTTGGAAAGGAAAGGAGAAAAAAAAAAAAAAAAAAAAGATTCACGAAAAAAGATAAGGAGGGTGTATTGGTTTATATACTTTGTGGAAAAAAAAAAAAATTGGTATTACATTTTGACGAAAAGTTTAACTTTCTTTTTTAGCACACTAAGAAAGAAAAAAAAAAAAAACGAGACCTTTTATTGGAATTCGCTAATTATTAATTAAAAATTGAAAGTAAAAAAAAAAAAAAAAAAGGTTCTCTTTTTTTGAGATTGGAAAAAGTAAAGCTTAATTTTTGCAAAACTTTATGAGGGCATTTTAAAACGAAAAAAGGTAATAATTTAATAACTGATAAACAAAAAAAAAGGCAAACAAAAAGCCAAGTTTTATTTTTTGCTGATCAGTCAGATCGAGCCAGATCGATCTGCACGCACCATTACGTTTTACAGTTGGTGAATCTGCGCTAACCCCATGTACTTATCCCATATTATAACAAGAATGTATATTAGTATTTATTGTTATTATTTTAATTTTTGAAAAGAGATCCGCTTAAAAGTTGTGGAGATTCCTAAAATATTGGCTTTTTTTTTTTTTTGAGAATATACACCATCTCCAAGGAATGAATACTAGAAACGCCATGAATGAATTGGAATGACCATAAAACGCTACAATACTACTACAACAGCGAGCTTTCAATGCCTTTGAGAAAAAAGAGGAGTAAGGTTTTGAAAAAATCTTGGAGCCCTTTTTTTAATTTAAATAAATCTTAAAGTAATTATATCTTAATTAATACTCGATACCTGTTCATCTACTCGAATCTCATCTCATCCTAATTCAATTAATTTGTAAGATCAAACTAAAGATAAAACCCAATATCATTACCAAACTTTACTTGTACGTTCAAAATCGTAAGTTGAAAAGGCTCATCAATATATTTAGGGTTTTGCAACTTTATAAACAGTTTAGATTGCGTTCTTAATCTTGATCTTGGTGGTTTTCTAATAATTATCTAGGTTTTGGAAAAATAAAAATAAAAATAAATTCCAATAATTAATATGTTTGGTATTTCTTGAAAAAAAAACTCAACAAATTTTAACAGGCTTGAACTTTATATTAAATTTTTTTTTTTTGTTGTTGTTTTTACACTGTCTATTCAAAAATTTCACAATGTTCCTGCGATAGCACCATTTATAACGGGATAAATTTTCAAAGCTCACTGTCTGTGCATTGTGGTAAGATCTGATGCGAGGTCGATGCATTCGGCGGTCAAAAAATTGACGGATAACTTAACTTCCACGGCTCGGGTGTTTAAAATATGAATTAAGCGAAAAAAAAAATTTAAAAAAAAAAATTAAAGTAATAATTACACACACACACACATAATAAGGGAAATAAGGACTACAATAAAGTCAAGGCATTAATTTTTTGGTGTTCAAATGTTGTCTATTCAAACTGATGGTTTCCAATATTAAATGATGATGATTATTTAATACCGTTGGATCTGGTGTCTGATAAGGTTGGTGCCAAGAAATTTCGGATGACTTTCCAGGTCTTGGCATGCATCACCTTAAAAATACACACTCAAGTGTTACCAAGTAGTATTAAATCAACAACAAAATTTTTTTGTCTCTTGAGTGTTTTTAAGCTATTAATATTAAAGATAACCAAAAAGAAAGTTTTTTTTTTTTTTTTGTGGATTCCCGACGGTTCCGATCTTTTAGAATTTTGTAAGCTATGGTGCTGTATCTCCCAAAAGATCAGCTGGTGTTTGATCATATCCACTGCGCAATATCAGCTATGGTAAGTGTTTGGCGACAACTCGCTCCATTCCACCAGACGTAAGCTTAATTAATGAGGGGTTTAAAGAAAAGAAAAAACATGGGCTATTGAGATGTTTTTAATGATCGTCAGTTAAATAATAATGCATGTTTTGGAAGAAAAAAATTGGCAATTTTATAAACTTTAGATAAGCATGCGCAAAGCCTCAGTTTAAAAGTACTTTTTAGCCAGTTCGGCGAGACAATATCCATCATCAAACTTATGTAAAATGAATAAACAGGTTTATTTGATTTACGTAGAGCGTTCTGAGAACTAGGCAATTATAACTTGAATCAATTGTGAACATTGCCAACTTCTACGTCACATCTCAGCCATGTATGGCCCGATACGTAGCCACTTGAAAAGATTTATTCTAGCTGAAAGCTACTTGTTTGTTATCATCAACATTACATTATAAACCATTAGCGCAGGCCGAACGATAGGGTAATTCAAGCTTCTTGACCACAGTACATTAGAATTTAGTGCACACTCGTCGGCCCGAAAAAAACGCCAGTTCAAACTTGAATCATATCCAACCAAGCCCCCAATATTCGGGGTTTGAACATTAAAAAAGCAAATACGGGTTTTGTCTCGGTTTGTGTAGAATAGCACAAAAATGGAAATTCGGCGTCGAGCGCTCGTTTGTAATTAAGGGCTGTGTATCTATCTACGTATAAAAATGGACACGTTCTGGGCTAGTGAGATAATGCACAAGAATCCATTACCAGTGTTTATAAGGTTAAATTTACGCCGACTATCGGGTGTACAGTTTACGCATATACCATGATGAATTAGTTTATAAATAAATATAATCTGAAAATTAGAAACTTTTTGGGATGGCCTGTAGCCAATTGGATTCAGTGTTTTTTTTTTGTTTTTTTATCGGTGCATTGTGTTGGCTAAAGTGTATGCCACAGTTAATGCCGAAACAAGCGGACAAATAGAGGAATCTTTCTTTTTTTTTTTTTTTTAATATTATGTAATAGGACGAGCATGCCATCCGACCTTTTAATAGAAAAATTGTTGATAAATTTTGGTTTTATAGGCGATTTAAGTTAAATTATCTGTTCAAGTAGTATGGTGCCAAAAAAGTCTGCTTATCAACTATAGTTATAATAACGTACCTATACGTTTAAAACAAGATGGAGTTTCGAGGCTTAGATCCCAAGCTTACCATCAAATGTTTCAAGAAATATGCTGCTGCTTCCATTAAATCACAATTATCAAACAGCACACTGTACTATTTATACATAATATATAAATAACAAAATGGTTTTATTTGTAGTTGTCCATTTTCTTTTTGTAATACTACCATATCTTTGGTATTGGATACCTTTGTATCGATCACACATGGCTAAGTTATTTTTATGTTAAGGGTTCAACTATTCATTTCCCAAAAGTACAGCCTACGTAATAATAATTAAATGCGCCATAATTATCATTATCATCAGCAACGTAAGAAATGTTGCCAAGAGATGATCGGCCATCGACCATCGTGATAGGTTAATTAATTGGTGTAATCAATGCTCCATTTGTTTTTGTTTTTGTGTGTCTGTGTGTGTGATACACGATTATCAATGGATTACAAACCACAATTGCACCCAAAAGTGATTTTTAATGTGATACCCTCGATCGATGCCGATTCTAAAAATTTTTATATAATAAAGGCTAAGAGGCAAGATGGCGTGGTGCGGTGCCTAAGCCCGCATTGGCTCTTGCAAAAATATATCAAGTTGAAGCATTGCCAATGAAAAGATTTAAAACCCAAGGGCAGGTAACTTTTTGCTTATCCATTCGGTTAATTGACATTTTAATAGTACTGGTATTATTAATAGTAAAAAGAGCTTAGATTAGGTTATAATTACTGGGGAATACGATGACGCCAAAATTCAGTTGCCCGATTTAAAATTTCAAGGATCTTTTGATGCCGAGATTTCTTAAAGGTAATCTAACATTCCAAACTTAAATTTACTCGAAAGAGCTTCGTTTCGAGGCGTGAGTTCTGATACAAAAGCGCCAAAAATTTAGGGGGGGGGGGGTGGACAAATTTTCAATAAACAATATGATTAGTTAGGAAAACCAAAAGTTGTATGTATGATTTATAGTTAAATTGGACCATAACTATGAATCCCTCAAAGAACTATGATACCAAAGTATCCACAATAGCAGGAGCTAAACTAATATTTCAACTCAAAAGACTTGGGCGTTTTTCAATAACTTTGGGTTTTCAAGATTATAATTTCATGGTTTGAGGTTGAGTTTGAGATTAATCTCTGAAATTAAATAATAAAAAAAAAAAAAAGAAAATACTCCAACTCAAAATAACAGTTTGATTTTTCTCAAAACTAATTTTAGATGACAATTTGTATTCAATTCCAACTAAAAAATACAGAAAACGTTTTTCTTTTTTTTCCCTGAAGATGCGGCGGCGGCTAAATAAATAGTCAACTATGACCCGTCACGGTAAACTATTTACCCTCCCACCGTCCCGGAAAATGGGAAAAAATTACTTAGACAAGATTCACCATGTTAAACAAAAAAAAAATTTCACACACCATCAATTGCTAAACTTCAAAACACAATAGAAGAACAAACGAATAAAGAATGAAACTGAGTCCCGCTGAATTATCATACTTAAAAGATTCATTAGAAGCCAAACCGCCAATTCGACCAGATGCACGGTTGGTGTCGCAATTCCGTCCACTAGAAGCCACCACAAATTTTTTACCCACCGCCAATGGATCAGCTCGAGTGCGAACATCAGACGGTGGAGAATGCATCGTTGGTGTCAAGGCCAAAGTAGTCAAAACTGTTGAAACACCACAATTAGTAAATGTTGATGTTGATTTGTCAGGTACAAGAGATGACCATCCTTTACCTAGTGTATTGTCGTCTACACTAACCTCAGCACTATCTAAACATTTACAATCGCGACTAAAATTAACCAGCCGATTCAGTTTCAAATTATATATAGATGGGTTGGTTTTATCACATTCGTCATACCCACTGGGGTTATTATCAATGACTATATATTTAGCGCTAATGTCAACAAAGTTACCAGAAATTATATCTTCAACTGATGATCAACAGGCGGAAGAAATTCCTGTATTTAATGATGATTGGCAGCGGAGTTTGCCGTTATGTGATGAAGAGTATAAACCGCCTTTGTTATTTTGTTTAGCGGTGGTCGGTGATAATGTGTTGGCTGACCCATCAGAAGAAGAAGAAGCGGTGGCGCAAGGTGGGTTAGTGGTATGCTGGAAGATGGATCGCATTTTATCGCCAGTTCGAATGGTTGATTTAAATAATAGTATCACAACCCGTTCCAACGGGATGAAGCCAACAATTTTGCCTGTGGCGTATAAACTAGTTGCAGAATGTGCTCCAGATGTGGCAGAATCGTTGGATTTGATTTTATCTATGGATAAGGATCATGACGAGTTGAGCACTACATTATTTTAAGTCTATTTATTAATACCAATTTATTGTATCTACTACTTGTGGAATTAAATTTTTTTTTTTGTAGTTGTAAATATCACAAATGTGTGGCCCGCGCGTATTAAAATATATATATAATATTATTAAAATGTAAACAAACAAAGTAAACAAACAACACGTCCAAAATATTTTTTTTGTTTGTAACCCAAACACACGGACCTAGCAATTTTTATATTTCTTTTTAAATCCAACATTGGCAAAAATCAACAAACCTTAATTATCGATTCTTAATTGGAAAAAAATAAAAGTATATTTAGGACAACATGGATCCCAGTAAGAAAAAAAATTTACACAAACCTTCACGATCTGTATCATATATTAGCGAAATGGGGAAAAAAAAAGCCACCAAGAAAAAAGTTCAACAACAGTTGCCAAAAAATGACTCCGACGAAAATTATACTTTAAAAGAGGAAGAAGAAGGTAGTGATAGCAGTTCGCATAGTTCCTTACCACGACCAAAATCTGCTTTATCAACATTAAGTGGTTCGTTTCCAGTCTCGTCTCCAGTTACTAATACTTTATCGTCAAATTCTAATACCCCAATATCTAGTCCAATGAAAAAAACTGATGGTAATGTTAAAGTGGTGGTGAGAGTACGTCCATTATTGGAACGAGAAAATGATATGGAGAATATTATATCAATGGATCCAAAAAAACAATCAACAATAATCAAGCAACCAAAAATCAAAAATAACCCAAAACCAAAAGATCCAAAACAGTTTTTTTTCGATCATTGTTATTGGTCTTGTAATTCAAAAGATCCACATTTTGCAAACCAGTCGGCAGTTTACTCTGATATTGGTAATGAATTTTTGGACCATAACATGGAAGGGTATAACACATGTATCTTTGCATATGGTCAAACAGGGTCTGGTAAATCATATACAATGATGGGTAATGATCAAGATTCAGGGATCATTCCTCGAACATGTCAAGATTTATTTGAACGGATTGAAAATAAATCAGATTCTGAAACCACATGTACTGTCAGAATTTCATACTTTGAAGTTTACAACGAACAAGTTCGAGATTTGTTGGTTAAAAAAGAGACAAAGTTACGAGTTCGAGAATCACCAACTGATGGTCCATATGTTGAAGATTTGAGTGAATTTGCAGTAACTAATGTAGCTCAAGTTTTGAAATATCTAAAAGAAGGTAATAAGGCTAGAGCCACTGCATCAACTAAAATGAACGATGCTTCATCGCGATCACATGCTGTTTTTACACTAGTTATTAGACAAATTGCGTTAGACGTTGATACGGAATCGACTGAAGAACGGACTTCGCGATTACGATTAGTGGATTTGGCCGGTTCTGAAAGAGCTAATGCTACAGGGTCACAAGGAGCGCGGTTAAAGGAAGGATCAAATATTAACAAAAGCTTGACAACATTGGGAAGAGTTATTGCTGCATTGGCATCTAATTCTGCCAAAACTAGTGGTAATTCTAAACAAATCATCCCATATCGAGATTCGGTTTTGACATGGATTTTAAAAGAATCTTTAGGGGGGAATAGTAAAACTGCAATGGTAGCATGTATTTCTCCCACTGATTATGAAGAAACAATGTCTACATTACGGTATGCGGACCAAGCCAAACAAATCAAAACTCGAGCTGTTATTAACCAAGATGTTGTATCGGCTGAAGAACGTGATAAGTTAGTTGAAGAAATGCAAGATCGCATCAATACTTTGCAAAACTCGTTATTACAATATTCCAGCCAGCAACAAGAAGAAGATAATAGTTTCAAACACGAATTGGAAAAAGTTCGATCTGCCGTGAGATTTTATGAAGAGAGGGCATTAATGGCCGAATCGAAACGAAAAGCCGCATTACTTGAAAATAAAGCATTTACAAGACATAATAGGTTGTTGACAGATCATTTACGAGAGGTTACCAATAAAAATGTTGGTAATATACCAGATTTCTCAAATAATGATGATTATGACATGCTGAAACAAGAGCATGATGAGTTGATACAAGATTTGGGCAAATTCAAATCCAGTTTGGTTTCATCGCATGAACGGTATTCTGCTAAATTACAAAATTATGGCATTGTAGTTTGAGTATTATTATTTTTATTTATTGTTTTTTTTTTTTTTGTGATCGATTGTTCGTTAATCAATCTAATTAGCGGATTGAATTATAATGGCACGCAATGTATTTGTTAAGGCGTAGTTTTGGTGTTTTTATTTTTTATTTTTTATTTTTTAATTCCCAGTCAGAATTTTTTTTTTTTTTTTTTTTTTTTTTCTTTTCCCGCTACCAAAAAAAAACTTGGACTTTACCTTTCATCACCACAATATTTTTGTTGTTTTTTTATTTTTTATTTTTATTTTTATTTTATTTTTTTATTTTATTTTATTTTTTAATTTCATCATTATAAGCATTCAACCATGGAAAAATCAACATCAGCTCCAGAACACAGAGAATTAAAGGGTGTGTATACTACAGGGAAATATGCCATAACTAACCATCTAGCCACCATCAAGTCGGTCGATATGGTACGACGCCTCTCTTCCTAAATTTTAAAAAATTAGACTAACCAAGTAGAACGAGGACATGCAAACCCAGTTGGTTGATATTGCGTTAGCAGCATGTGAACGGTACTCAGTGGAAAAAGATATTGCGGCCATGTTAAAGACAGAATTGGACGCCAAATTCAGTCCTACCTGGCATTGCATTGTGGGCAAGAATTTCGGGTCATATGTCACACATGAAAGTAAGCATTTTATATATTTCTATGTTGGCCCATTGGCCATCTTGGCTTATAAGACTTCTTAATTTATTATTATTATTACTTAAAAAAAAAAAAAAAAAAAGGGAGCAATGAGGTGTTTTTTTACGAAATATTTAATGATTATGTGGATCGTGAATATATCTAATCTCACACAATATGGTATTGAAGCGGCGAAGATATGAATGTTTTTTTGATAGATTGGTATTTAATAAATAAATGACAGAAGCAGTCGTATAAAAATGCTTACCATCATATTAGTCGTTTTTTAATTTGTAGATGTCAAAATTCGTAGTGATCCCGATGGTGAGATTGAGTTTTGAGTTTGAGTTTGAGTTTGGAAAGACATGGATGTTTGAGATGAGAAATCTGGCTGTGCTGTGGATGCAGCGTTAAATTAACAGGGGCAGAGCGGTTTTGTTGTTTTTTGACAATACCAGGCTCAAAAGAGTGGAGTGGGTGTAGTACATAATTTTGGAGCTTTAATAATAAGATTATTATTATTATTATTATTATTATTATTGGCCTGCAAGTACATGCAAGGAAATTTCAAAAAAATTCGCAATCAATTGACTGGTATTTTTTATGTGCATGAGATAAAGCCATTGAATCTTTTTTGTTTTGTTTTCGAGAGTAGTGTAGAATGGCACGTACTTGCTGGTGATATTAAGACACCAATTTGTTAAGAGTTCAAGGTACTGTGGATTGGTCAGTCGGTGGTTAACATAAGTACTTTGTAAGGTTAGTTGGTAACAATATTATATGTCTCGCGTCGCGACTCTCGCGTGGCGGAGGGGGGGAATCTATGTGTTATAGGCCTTTAATCACCGCAAGCGTTAATTGCATTTAAGCGGTTATAAAGACTAAAATATTCCATAAAAGTTTGGTTGGGCTACTTCTTCTAATCTAATTCTAATCGACGCACTGGTGGTTAAGACTGTTTTTGTTTGTTTGTATTTAATGATGTATAAGTTATCGATGGTCCTTGATAAGTAATAAAACCATATTAATAATTAAATTTTACGGTCTACAGGATACAAAGTTCGAGAAGTTTGGATGTGTGCGTCATCTTTGTGGAACAAAACCTCTAGCAATTACATAGCGATCATGTACTTTTTGTGCTGCGAATCAAGGATAGAACCAATGCTTAAGTTAAAGCCACACCTGTAGCCATACACATCCAAAAGTGTTTTATTAAGTACCTATAACCAGCTTAGACTAATAGATAGAAAGCTCCCAACAAATAAGTACAAAAAAACCATACCGCTAACAGACCAGCAAGATTGTTTATTCTTGAGCAATAACTATTGTTTTCCAAAAATATAATAGCTTTTATTATTATTTTTTATTACAAACTCCAGTAAGACATTAAGTTTTGTATTTTGCTAGCCATTTAAAGTTGTTTATTTGACAATTAGGGCCAAAAAAAGACACACACTGGGAAAATTAGGCAAAAAGATCAGATAAATAAAATAAAAAAAAGATGGCTTTCTCGGCTCCGATTATTTTGTGCACTTAAAAATTCGGCCATGCAACAACCATTTTTACGGTGCAGTTAATAGCTAGCGCATAACAACGTTTGGGAAATTTAAATAGGCAGGAAATCTTATTTGATAAATAGTTTATTGCGTTTCTTTTCTTCCCGGGCCCAAAAAAAAAAAAAAAAAAAAAAAAAAAAAA
>JAJLUN010000165.1:0-10743 GCA_030564365.1 Blastobotrys arbuscula | reverse complement strand
AAAAAAAAAGGAGAACATGTCCGACTTTGAAGATAATTTTGAAGACAATAATCCATTTGCTGGGAGTGATATTACCAGTGACCGTAGACTTTCGGTATCCAGCAATGGTAGCAACGATAGCGATAGCGATAGCAAACTTTCAAGTGAGTCGGTGAGTAGTAGATCAAAACCTGTTAGACAACATTCAATTACCAAAACATACTCATCACGAGTAGAACAAATATTGACGGAAAGCCCCCAAATTACAATTGTAGAAGCAGGGAAATCAAAGGAAGGGAATTCTCGGGGGTTTATTGCTTATACGATCAAAGTGGCTGATTTGACAGTTAGAAGACGATATTCAGAATTTGAATCATTAAGAAAAGTATTAACTAGATTGTTCCCAACAGTTATTGTACCACCCATTCCTGAAAAACATACAATGAGCGATTACGCGGCGGCCCCTACCAAGGCTAAAGAAGATGCCACAATAATAGAACATCGAACAAGAATGTTGGCTGTATTTTTAAATAGATGTTGTGATATCCCACAGATTCGACAACATCCAGTGTTTCATCGGTTTTTGGATCCAAATAGTAGTTGGAGTGAAGTCTTGAATACCCCACCCGTATCGAATTTACCAAAAAATGTATTGAAAGGACCGCCATTGGATCCAGCAGCAGCCACAATGGCCCATTCTTATTTACCTACACCAACCAATTCATCAAAACTGAAAAATTCGGAAGAAGATGAACAATTTGAAGATGCCGAAACTAATGCCAAAGAATATGAAACAGTTATATCTGGAGGGCTGGAAAAAGTTAATCGACGGATTGTCAAAAGATATTCTGATATTGCAAATGATTATCGAGATTTGGGGGCAAAATTCAATGCATTTAGTTTAGAAGAAGAAGAAGGATTGGCTACAGCAGTAGAAAAGGTTGGCCAAGCTATTGATAGTAGTTATATTACTACAGATGCCCTAGTTGGACAATTATCGCAAACCTTTGGTGAACCACTAGGGGAATCTGCGCAGTTTGCGGGAGTGGTTCGAAACGTTTTGAAATATAGACGCCAAAAGGCTATTCAACAAGAAATGACCCAAGATATTTTGGATGATAAAAAGGCGACTTTGGAAGCATTGGAAAAATCCGAACAAGAAGCACAACGAATTAATAGCTATTTACATCGTGATGCTTCTTTGCATAATAGTAATATTGAAGGTGAACAGTTCCCTCCTACGCATGCGGATATTTCAACAGCTGTTTCGAGCCATAGTGGAGCCAGCCACCATGATTCTGATGATAACAATGACAGCGCCACTACGCCACCGGACCAATCAGAAGACGCACCATCATCACCTACAAGCAGCTCCCCATCATCCAAAAAGAAAGGATTCAAGATCCCGGGGATTGGCAAGCTAAACCATGCTATTCATGGGTTTATGGATGTTGACCCAGAGGCTACGCGGCGGTCTAATATAGGCAAAACAAGAGAACAAATATCACAAATGGAGGATGCGTTGAGTGTTGCTAAACAAGATGCTGTTGATGCTAGTAAATCAGTTAAAGAGGATTTGACAAGATTTGACGCCCAGAAACAAGCAGATTTGAAAAAGATCATGAAGGCATATATTACTTGTCATGCGGAATGGGCCAGAAAGAATTTGGAAAGTTGGCAAGAGGCGAAACAAGAAGTGGATAAGATCTAATAAAAATTTATTGATAAATTAAGTTGCATGTGATGAGAAAACAATGGTTGTCATGGCAACGGCGCAGGTGAAATAGAAAGAAAAAAAAACAAAACAAAACAAAAACAAAAAAATAAGAGTTTTGCTTATTCCATAGGGGAAGCCAGAAAAATGTTTGATATGTGAGATGCATTGCACAGGAACACGTTTAACAATTAAAGAATGATGATGTTTTGGAATATAATGTTAAGGAACAGCAGGATTTTTTTACTGAATTACAGTTTTATAAAGTTAAGCGTGTTTTTTTATGAAAGTTGAAAAGAAAATGTTGATGGATTGGTCTTAGTTGTGAATGTTTGTTCCTAGATTAATTAAATAATTATAATAATATCCTATTTCTATAAAATACTTGGTGTTACACAACTCAATAAAAACTGTAGATGGTCATGCTGTACAAGCTTGAGTAATAAATCAAAATTAGTCTTGTTTTGCAATGAAACCAGCCATTTTATTTATTTATTTATTTTTCTCTCTCACGACGAGACTTCGCTGCGCCCGCGAAGGCTAAATCGATTGAAGTAGTAAAATTTATTTTTAAACCGACGAAACTTTATTTGACTCGTCATTTTTTTTTTAACGATCTCAATTTTTTATTTTTTTTTGCTTGTAGTGTGTTTACCGGTTTTTTTGTGTTTATTTTTTTTTTATATTAGGGGTTGAATCTTTTTATTTTTTATTATTATTATTTTTTATTTTTCCACTAACGCCAAAATTTTTTTTTTCTTTCACCCACAAAAAATAAATTTACTATAAACAAACTAACCAACTATTTATATATTCTCGTCATTAACCGCTGAAATTGTTTTTTTTATTGTCTATTTCAGTACTAGAAAGAAAAAACTATTTATTAACCAACAAAGTCAATAAAGCGCATCAAATACTAACTTATTTATACAAATAAAAATCACGATGGTAACATCATTACCGACGTCGTATCCGTGTTTTGTACGGGCTGTTTATTCATGGTCTGGTGAAGAAAAACGTAAGTATTAAAAAAAAGAAGTTTAAAAATATATTAACAATTTAGGCGACTTGGGGTTTGTTGAAGGAGATATGATTGAAGTTATAAACACAGGCGATGGCAATTGGTGGATGGGGAAGCTAAAACGTAATAAAATGGTTGGGTCATTCCCTTGTAACTTTGTAGAATTTATAGACGAAAACGGGAATACAAAAGAAGAACCCAAACGACAAGAATCACGAATCAAGAGGGGTAATAGCAGACAACAACCAACTAGACAGCACAGTAGGTTACAACAACAAGAGCGGCATGACAGTCAAAACTCACGCGTTAGACCAATGTCGGTTGTGGCAGATCGAGCAATGAGAATGTCAAACTCAACAGCGAGTTCAAGAAGTAGCCGGCCAAGATCAGAAGTTCTCGATGATATTACGAATGCGTTAAATTCAAGTTTTAGGAGCGACAGTTTTAAAAGCAATCGGTTCGGTCCTAGTAGCGATGATGATGATCGTTTTGATCGTTTTGATCCAACAAGTAGTGAAGATAATAAAGATGAAGGTAATGATAGTTTTGGTAAAAGTGATATGGAAGATGATGAGTTTAGTGATTTGAGTGATGATGATGATGATGATGATGACGATGCTCCACCTCCAGTACCTCCTCCACACAGTATTTCATACAACAATGCTAATAATACCAATAATAATAATACTAATAATGGGCATAATTTAGATCGTACACCGAGCCCACTGCGAAATGCCATTGATGATGTGATTCATAGTCTGGATGTAATGGACGGTGCTAATAATAGTAATAGCAACGGATCAAGGTCTACAAGTGAGAGCTATACAGCAGTTGAAGATGATTATTCATACCCAAATACCACAATTACTAGTCATCATTCGCCAACAAAGAGAAATAGCGCTACTACAATAACAGCATTTGGTGAACAAGAGCATAAAAATAAACGCCCAGAAAAAAGAAACAACTATGCTTTACAAAATTATGCTACTACTGTGACTAAAAATTTGGATGTAAATGGACGGAATGTCGACGACGATGATGACTCAAAATATATGCCATTTGATCCAAACAGTTATAATGAGGTGTCTCGCCAAGGAACATATCAAAGTATGTCTTCGATGAAAAGTATTTCGTCAACAAGTGATAGTACTACACCAACAAGTTTAAGTAATATTAGTGCAACAAGCGCCGGTTCATTAGCACGTCGTAAACAAGAACAGCAACAGCAACAACAACAACAACAACAACAGCAGCAGCAGCAGCAACAACAACCACAGCTAAATCAATCACAGCAATCAAGTCACTCTTTCAGATCAACAACTCCTGCAGGGACGATTTCAGAACCTCATACAATTACAGAAGTCCCTGTAAAACTACCAAATGCAAAGGGGACGGAAAAAAATGGGGCCACATTAAAACTCAAAAGGTCTGCGGGGTTTTTGAGGAAAATTTTCTCTTCAGATGATAATACTGATAATAATAATAATAATAATATTAATAATATCAAGCCATATAGCAGTCCGTCAACATCCTCGTTACATCGAGCAAGATCGGTTAAATCGTCAAAATCGTCAAAATCCAACAAATCAAGGTTTTCAATTTCTTCATCATCAATTAAGAATGGGTTCAAAAGATTTAGTAAAGCCACTGGTATGACTAATGATTTACATCCATCCAAATCTTTAGATCTTGGATCATCATGGATTGAAACTAGGCGTGATGTTCATCGAGCCAACACTATTACTGATAATGAACGGCTACAACGACGCAAAACGCGAGAAATGGAAGGAATTACAATGCTGGAACCAATAACCGCTTTAGAAAAACTTAATGGTAATGAAACATTAGACGGATTCACTAAAGGTGAAGGTAGATTGGACCCACGAAATCAAGATTATTCACATGTCGATGCAGCAATTTTCTCAATGCATTCATGGCCTCAGCTAATGACGCCATCAGTGTTTGCATCGAGCCGAATTGGTAGACAATTCCAATATGATACTGAGCGGTTGAGAGCAGTGTTTGACTTTTGTGCCAGTAAGATAACGATTGATTATGAAGAAGGATATGATGAAGCTTTTAATGAAGATGAGCATATAACCTCCTTTTCAAGGTTGATGCAAACCAAAACTGCCACCAGTCATGAACTAGCGGAATGCATAAAGGCAATGTGTGGTTCATTGGAAATCCCATGTCAAGTTATTAGAGGTCGGCTCAAACAACCGGGGGAGATTGTTGATCGGGCTACTACACCAAGACCAAACCATTATTGGAATGCAGTGGTGATCAACAATGAATGGAGATTTGTTGATGCAACCTTAGCATCTCCAAGTTTCCCATTCCGAGATAAGTACTACCAAGCTGACAAATATAATAAAAACGGGGTCAACCATTTTTATTTCTTGACTGCACCAAATGAATTGATTTATACTCATGTACCATTAAATGATTCAGATCAGCATTTATCACCGGCTTTACGAGCTTGTGATGCATTAGCATTGCCATTAGCCGGCCCAGCAGCATTCCAAAATAATATTCGGATTTTGGGTTTCCATACTGGTGATACAAGACTGCAAAACTTTGAGCTCGCTGAATTAAACCTATCAGTGCCGCATAATGTTGAATTGTATGCAGAAATTATATGTCATGAACAACGGTACCAAGGGCTGGCGCAAATACATTGGTCAAATAATCGACGATATGCTCGAGTCAAGGCTGTATTACCAGAAAACCACTCCCATGGTATCTTACAAATCTATTTGACAGAAAAAGGTCAATCTTGCAGTATTCATAAAGATTTATTACCAATGTGTTTTGCAGTTGGGTTAACACATAGTGGTCAAAACGCTCCATTTGAATTTGTCACTCGACATCCAACACCACACTGCAAACGGCAAGATATTTATGTGAGCCAACCACAGTGTAAAAAGCTAACCACTGGGAACAATTATACATTTTCAATCAAACAGCACCCTTCTAAAGGAATCACTGCTGGTAGTGGTTTCCAACGTACCAAAATGGGGGTCCAATCACCAAGTGGCAAAATCCACAAACTACATCGAAAGGGTGGTAGTGAAGATGGTATGGTGTTTGGAACTTGGGAAGCTAATATCAAAACTTTGGAAGTGGGCACTTGGAGAGGATTGATATTGGCTGATCGGGGGAACGCCTGGAGTGTTTTCGCTGAATGGTATTGTGTATAGTTGTTTCTTTCGTATTTATTTTAATCATTAACTAAATTTTTTTTATATTATAGAATCTTTTTTTTTTTTTTCTCTTAAGATATAGTCTCGTATTTGGATCGGAGTTTGGCATAGTGAGGCTTCTTATTTTTTTTTTTTTTTTTTGTGATACTCATTTTGCATATTGGTACCCGACAAAAAAACGCTGAGATTTTAAATTTTTGAAGTTGAGAAAACACAGTTATAGCACTATTAAACTGGACACCGTCGGTTATGAATTAGAACTTTAGATCGCCAATTGGGCACGAGGGGTTTCTGTTGGAAGTACTTATACATAGAGTATTAGATAACTTCTTTCAAAGTCAAAACTATTATTGTAGGACGTCGGGGGGTTATTATATGACATGTTAGGAATTATGCTTCAACTCGGGGACCATATAAATAATCTAATAATTAATGTTTTTCGGCGCGTAATTAATTTTTTAAAAGGCGCGTGTGCCGTGAATTATAAAAAAAGTCCCAGCGCGCTAAGTGGTATTTTAAAATAAACAGCCTCCTACAAACATTAGCAACAATTTTAGAGTGAAAATATCTATTAAGTTCGTACTACAATTGGATAATTGGTAATGCCTTGTTTCGTTGGCTTTAGGTGTCTTGGCTGTACGTTCATTAGCTTTAAAAATCGCGAACCATATTATGAGTTCCATAATCACTGATATAAGGTTACTACTCTCTTCCCGTAAAAATAATTCTAATAGAAAAAAATTCTTGTTTGGTTCAGTACATTAGGACTTGCTTTCCTATTTTTGGACCCTGTTGGATCGCATTGTGAAATCTTGTCGCTTAATCCTCATTAAAGGTACAGTTTTTTTGGTTTTTTACCTCGTTACGAGGATTGAAGCTTTGCTAAACTATAGTTATAATTAAAATTCCCAAAAGGTAGTAATTATTTGGACTGCATGGGCTAATCATGATCATTTTGAGACCACCTATTTTCAAATAGTGCCAACCGTTTAAGCGTTATTAAAATTTAAAGTTTAAAATTTTTTACCTGATGGCAGCGATGGAAATTTTCGGTAAGATTTGTATTTGTTCTTGACGTCGGCATCAAAGAGCGGCAGCTAGAGACGTTTGACAGGCGGTAAGACGGTGAGATTGGTAAACTTAATTAATTATTACACCAAAAAGAACAACGCGT
Organism: Blastobotrys arbuscula; assembly: GCA_030564365.1. Classification (NCBI taxonomy): domain Eukaryota; kingdom Fungi; phylum Ascomycota; class Dipodascomycetes; order Dipodascales; family Trichomonascaceae; genus Blastobotrys; species Blastobotrys arbuscula. Next base: position 3,649 of record JAJLUN010000165.1, on the reverse strand, counting down.
TGCCTGCCTTCAAAGCTTTAACACAATTAAGGTTCAACGTACTTTGTAATTGATGTTTTGAAAATTTTAACCTGAAATTTAGAGAATTCAGGCTTTCCCTTCGCAGCCCAATCTTTAATTATTTTTATTAACAGGATTTGCATCTTTTTGAGCCTCTGTAGTTAAACCTATGTTATTATTTCGCATGCTGCGTGATAAATAAATGCACACATCGGTATACGTAAGTTATATATATGCACTGTATCTTTATTCTAAACTCTTTGTGTTGGATTAAAATAATAAAGTATAGTGACCTTCTTTAAAATTATAATAATAAAAAGATATATTAAAAAGTAGATGATATAGAATAAAAATTATATGGTAAAATAAACCCATATTTATACTTTCTTCAGAACATAACTGAATAAGATAAATATTCATAAAATAACTATTAATAATCAAATAGATTATTAATCCACCTCCTCACTATCTTGACATTACTAAATGTCTTCGATATTGTCGCGATGCAATCAACTATCATGTGTTGTTAATCACGTGAAATCCAGCACTTTGGGTGGTCAAATTAATATATATATTCTATATATATATATATATATATAATAGTTAATCAATTGATCCTCAACGCAGTTATGCTATTACCTAAAGTTAAGCTGGTCGAAACCTAGTGTTTGTAGTACATGCGGCAGGAGTATCTGTTGTTGTCTTAACAGCAGGTACACGATGTCTGTCAATTGATATGGACCCTTATAAAAATGGTTAAATATGCTATACGTAATCTAAGAACCTAATAATGGCTTGTTATCAGCCATAGTCATTCTGGAGAAAAAAGGAGAGGCGGGGAAGAGAGCCTAAGTTTTGGGATGCCTTAAATCTCATGTTCGGTATATACTCAACTACATTCGCTTGACTGACTTAAAACTGGAAATTGGATATGCCGCTATGTGAGATTTATGGTATCCCAAAAAACTAAATGAACTTTAATTTGTATAAATATAAGGTAAGAATAATAATGTTTATTTTACGGGGAACTTATGTTGAATAATATGCAGGCCAAGAAATTATATGCGAACTGTTCTCAAATCCCAGTGTGTACGCAATGCTATGGTCCGCATACATTTGCTTGACACACACCACAGCTTTATGTATTTGTGAAGTTTCAACCAACTGTTCAGACATTATCCAGTGAAAGGTGATATCATGATAGAAAATTGTCTGTAACGAAGTTACATGAATAATAATGACTTCATAATGTTACTCTAATTATGGGATCTTATGAGCGCCGTAATATTAAGTAGCCATAATAAAAATTTAAGCACTTGGCTTGCAAAACGCCGGTCATTAAAATACTGCATTATCGTACTACGTGTCTACAGTAGCCGGTGATCTTCAGGAGGTCATGACTTAAGCTTAAATGCCCATACCAAACCAGCCATGCCCCCTTTATAACTGGTTTATAAATTTCCAAGGACTCTTCTTGTGCTGCAGAATATGATGAAAATCAAACTGCTAAATGCCGATAGGAAACTTGAGGCATGAATTAAATCGAAAGGTCACAGAGTTAAATTTGTAACTTTTGGCCAGTCTCAGCATGGGTAAAGGAGCAGTAGCCCATGATCCATACACTACTATCATAACGCTTTACACAGTAGATTACGTGTATGCTTAAACTAGACCAACATATAAAGAGGAGCAGAGGGGTTTGGTATTTATATTTTTTTAAGTCTAGAGTTTTTTTTCCAAAAAATTTTCTATTTTACAGTCCATCCCTCCATTAGAATTAAAGTAGCTGCAGCTTTTTTTTCTATAGCCATATAGCCAGACAATTAAGCTTGACTACTCTTTCGAGAAAAATATTTTGTTAAATGATGAAAATTTTCGTGAGCAATACATCGCATAAGTGGATATTTGCCAAATTAGTACGGTTCAATTCCTGATGTTCTTTTCTAATTTCCATATTTCGATTAGCTTAATAAAACCGTCGTTAACGCTTAATTCCAGATCAGCAAAAAAATACGTTTTATAACTTTGCCAGAAAAAAAAAAAAAAAAAAAAAAAACGGTTCCGGTGCCATTGTTTCAGAAAAAGAAAATATGTGTAAAATGTATCAGAAGTATGGAGTTGTAGTTAATGTAAATTTTCCAAGAATTTATTGTCCTATTGACCGGTTTTCGAAAGGTTCATAACAGTTACATTTAAGTGTTCCAACAATTTAATGTATGCATGCTTCTTTGATAAATATGTATATATATATTTTTTTTTAACTAGCTCTAGAACCGCCGGCAGAGTATAAATTTGTTTTATAACGAGCCAAAAATCACAAACGTTTTTTTCCCAATTTCTTTTTTCGGTTTTTTACAATCCTCAATATAAATAGACGCAAAATTCTTTCAACTTCTCAACATTGACTATAAAATAGTGGCTCATCTGGTGTTTCATATATAAATACTAATGTCATCAACAACAACACTAGTTGGCACTCTTTTAACAGCCGCCGCATTGGTTGCCGCCAAAGATTATCCAACTCAAGCATACTACGAATCACGGCCAGATTTTATCCCATCAATCCTAAATGTCACCAAATACGACCAAAATAAAGTCAATGATTTGTCCATCTTCATCACACCATGGGCCACCGGAACACTGAATGCAGATTCTGCAGGCATGGGTCCACATATTTATAACAGTTCTGGGGAATTGATATATACTGGATTTGGTACTGGCCAAATGACATCGAATTTAATGCCATGTTTTGCTTGTAAGGACCAGAAAGTTTCTTATTGGCATGGCGCTTCTTCAAATATCGGTACAGGGTTTGGTACAGTTTATATCATGGGCGATGATTATAGAATTCAACATCAAGTTGGTTTGAAAACTCCACTTATGGTAGATCATCACGAATTTATGATGACAGGTGAAAACACCGCTGCTTATGCTAGTTATGAACCAGTTCCTTATAATTTGTCAAATTATAATAAAAACTTTGAATATGGCTGGGTATGGAATAATAAGGTTACTGAAATTGATATCAATACTGATGAAATTTTGTTTGAATGGAATTCTGTTGATCATATTGATGTTAGTGATTCTGTCACTAAAGATACTGTCAACGATAATGATAAAAAAGGTTCTACCAATATGCTCCCATTTGATTATTCTCATATCAATTCGATTGAAAAAGATAGTGATGGCAACTTTTTAATTTCTTGTCGACATTTGTGTGCGTTGTATTTGATTGACGGTAAATCTGGCCAATTGATCTGGAGAATGCATACTTCTGGTGGTACTAACGATTGGGATTACGATGATGATGATGCCAAATTCGCCTTCCAGCATCACGCCAGATTTGTTGATCCGAAATTGTTGGGCGTTACTGGTAATGTTGATCCAAAGAAGGAACAGTATATTTCGGTGTTTGACAATGCCTCTAATGGTCAAGCTACGCCATATCAGAAAACCTCCCGAGGCATTGTTCTAAAATTGTCGTATTACGATTCTGAAAAGAATGGTAAAGTTGGTAAAGTTTCGTTGTTCCGAGAACATGTTGCTGACAAGGATCAAAAAACTACTACATCTCAAGGATCTATACAAATTTTGGATAACGGCAATGCATTCATTGGTTGGGGGAGTATTCCAGCAATGAGCGAATACA
>JAJLUN010000164.1:23445-37087 GCA_030564365.1 Blastobotrys arbuscula | reverse complement strand
TGAAATATTTTAGGCTGCTTCTCCACATTTGGGAAAAAAAAAAAAAAAAAAAAAACTCAACGTGGGTTTAAGCTTATTTAATACAAATTCAGGATCGATCTAAGCCGCCTAGATCCAGTGAACACACCACAATTTTTTTTTTGACTTTTTGATTTTTCTACTTTTCTTGAGTTTAGCTCCCCGCTTTTTTTTTGTTGTTGTTGTACCATTTGACCCTTTTTGAAGACACATAGGTTTTTATTATTATTTTATTTTCGTTACTATATCCGCTGGATGATCACGAAAAAAAATATATATATTAAAAATATGCTATATCAAACAACAGTATTGCTACTAACGGGATGCCCCAACATTGGTGCTAAATATACGCCTACGATTCGTGAAGCACTGAAGCTGACCATGGAGAATGGTAAATTGGATGTTTATTTATTGAGAAGCCCGCCGACTTTGATGGAGGTTGAGTGCATGACCCGTCAAATCTACGAAATTGGAAGACACCAAGCGATTGAAAATAATAGACCAGACGTTGATATCACTGTATTACTAGATGGATTTGATTTTGAACCTACTAGAACTCAATCATGGGAAGTAATTGTATCTCCACATTCAGAACCTTATAATGCTAACAAGTTCCGAAATTTGGCACCTGAAAATCACGATGTACAGAAATTACCAGTTGTATTTGTAGACTGTGGGAGAGAGGAAGAATTTTATGAGGAAGACTACCGAGATGAGGATCACGATAAAAACCCAGACCGTCATCGATTATTATTTACTAGACATTGCGAACAGAACGTGGTAGCGGTTGGAGGGACATTTGATCATTTACATTATGGACATAAATTATTATTAACTCTGGCAGGGTATTTGACAAGGGAGAGATTGGTTGTTGGGATAACTGGTCCAGAGCTGTTGAAAAATAAACAATATGCTCAAGCAATGCAGTCTTATGCCAGAAGAAAACAGTCAGTGGAAGATTTGATGAACTATGTGTTCCCACCGCTGAAAGTTGATTGTTATATGATAAACGATGTTTATGGACCAACTGCTGCTGAAGAGAATATTGATGCGTTGGTAGTTAGTGCGGAAACCGCTGCCGGTGGAGAGGCCATTAATAAAATGCGAAAAGAAAAGAATTGGAAAGAATTGGAAATATTCCAAGTTGATCTGATTGGCTCTAGTCAGACTGATGACGATAAATTGAGTTCTACCCTACTTCGCAAGCTGGAATTGGATTCTAAATAGATTTTTTTTTAAGTATATTTTAAAACTTTATATGATCTACTACATCAACTGCCCATTCTATTCGAGCAACCTGTTTCTCTCGTTGCTTCTTTTTATCACTTAATAATGACGAATCTAGTAATGAATTGTGTTTTTGAAAGACTTGAATCCCATTGACAACTTGCTCTTCTTTTGTTCTTTTGAAGATATTTCTCAATAGATCTGGATCCCGTTTAGTTTCAAACATTGATCCACCAACACCTCCTCCGCTTCCTGGTGTTTTCACTTCGGATTTCTTACCAACTGTTGTGTATAAGGTAAATAAAAACAACTCGACAAAAATTCGTAATTCACCAGTGATGGTCAAGAAATTCAAAGTCTTCAAAACATCCAAAGACATACTTCCTTCAAAAACAATTGATGCAAACATTCTTGCTAAATGTGAAGTCTTTCGTAAATCTTGTACTTCATTCGATTCCAACATTGACAAATAATCCCATAATTGAAATTGAAAAGTTTTCTTCAAGGAATGTGTTTTGGAACATAGCTGTGTGGCAACTAATGAATAAAATGGATTATAGGCATCTTCATTCGAACAACAATGAATGATAACTTTTGGAATTTCTCGCTCTTGTTTATTCTTTAAATTCAATTTGGCCAATCGATCAGCTGCATCAACATAATCTTCTGAACTCATTAACGTAACAAATATTGCTCTTCGAATATCAGTATTCATTCGCTGTTGTTTAGCTAATTCTAACCAATTAGTTTCTGCAGCATCCAAAACATCATCAAGCTGTTGTTGCTGAACAGCATTAACTTTACTATTACTGTTACTCCATGCTGCACCGACTAACCACCATTTACCTCTAGTTTCAACATTTCGAATATCATCCAAAGAAACTTGAATAGGCTCAGAAGCAGCCGTATTCCCTAAAAACTTTTTCATACGTTTCCTCGCTTCTTGAGTAGTTTCTGAAACCTGTTTGTGTCGATTATTTTTCAAAGCGGTGATTTCATCAACTAAAAATCTTGTTCTTTGACTAATATTCCCAGAAGTCTTTTGCATTTGTTTCTGAAGTAATAGAATAATTTCTTTCAAAGATGCTGGATCGTCTGTACGTAGTTGAGACCCGGCATTTTTAACCACTGTTAGCAAGTAGCTTGTGTAATCCTCACTAAGTTCATCTTTTAAAAACTCTTTGATTAAATCATACATTAACCTGCATGAAATTAACTGGAATGTGTAAATTTCTGAAATCATTGATAATAAATTTGATGCTTCTTTACCTGCAGTTTGACTTTCTTTATCAAACCGTTCAACTAATGTCTGAACAAAATGTGCGCCGAATTCAACACCATTGGTAGTTCGATGAAGGGCACTAGCCAATCCGGCTTGGACAATTAGAAACTGCTCTTGTAACATCCCTTGAGTTGCTGTACTTGTAATAATTGTATCTGTAATAAATTTGTTGACCGAGTTTCTTGGATTGTTTTGAAATAATCCTTCAAGCTCGTTAATAATTGATCCCATATTGACTTCAGAAATTCTGTTCAAAAGCCCTTTAATCTGTTTTTTTAGTTTTAGATCTTCTTCACTTTCGTTACTAGCAGCAGCTGCGGCCATTGCGGCTCGTTTACTTGGTGGGACATATTTACCAGGTTTTGCAGGTTCACTAACTGGGGCTACATATGGATTTTCCTTGACCTTTGGTTCTTCTTCTTCATCGTCGTCGCCATCATCACTTACTACCATTTCCTCTTCTATATCATCATCACTATATAAAATCTCATCCGAATCATTATCATCATTTCCATATTCGTCGCCACCATCAGCCATTCTATCAAAATCAAAGTCGATACCATCCAAAATACCATCTAGCACGTCATCCCCTGTCTTATCATTCAAACTTTTCATCCCCAATTTTTTACCATAATATCTCATATTATCTAAATCTCGCTCTTGTTCCAGATCTTTAGGAATCAAATATTTCGTCTTTTTCTCTTTCTCTTTAGCTTTATAGTGTTTTTTTTCCTTCATGGCTTTTAAATTCGCCATCACATCGTCACCATCCTCATCCTCATCCTCATCATTTCTATCATTATACATCTTTTTTCGACCTTTTAGCTTGCCACCTTGTTCCGTATCGCTATCACCAAACCATTCGTCATCACTTTCAGTTCGTTTTCGTTTTTTCTTGTCTTGCCGTTCGTTTTTACGCTTATCCTTTCGAGTATCGTTCTTCTTGCTTTTAAATTTTCTATTATTGTCACCACCTTCGTTTTCTCGAATTTCATCCAGAATTGCTCCAGGCAGTTGGATACCTTGGTTGTTTCCTCTTCCCTGTTTTTTCCTCATGGTTGTTGATTTTTGAATGCTAAAAATTTAATAATAAAAAAAATTTGGAAAAAATTAAAAAAAAAATTGAAAAAAAAAAAAAATTTACAAACCTGCGCGAAAAGATTGATCTGCATGTGTGAGTGATCACAGCCGTACCAGCGCAGACTCATCTATCTGTGTCACCAAACTACATAATACATACAAGAAATTTTAAAAAAGGGTTAAACATTTATTTTAATTATAATTTAATTGTAATTTTTTTTTATCGCATCTTGATAGCTTGCTGACCATATGTCCGTCGAACAGGCTTATCATAATGATCCAACCCCAAAATATGGGCTTCGGGGTTAATAACGTCAAACAACACAAATGGTTTTTTGGATTTCTTATCATCAGCCTTCATGGCATCATCAGATTCACCTTCAGTGGCACTTTCATCTTCAGTCATCTTCTTTTCTTGTTTATTATTATCATCATCTTCTTCGATATAATCAGTAATATAAATAGGTTCATGGCTACTATCTCGACTCAAAATTGCAAATTTAATGGTTTCAAAAAACTTGTCAAACACACCCAAAGCTTTTTGTAATCGATGCTTTGTTTCAACAAATGGTTCATCTTTCTTAGCAACAAAGGTAAATGGAACACCGTGCAAGTACATTGAATTCTTTTGATAATGATGAACTGTAACCAATTTATAGTTTGGATCTTCAGTATTCAAGAATTCATACTCTTCTTTTGGCATTTTGCTAACATATAATCGGGCAGTTGGGGCCAGCTTTTCAATTAATAGATTATCCACCAAAACCAAATCCAATCGATGATCTACAACAGTCCATTTTTTCAACATTTTCATATTTTCATCATCAAACTCCAGCTTCTTTTGCAATTCTCTCATTACGTCACCAACAGTAGAGTTTCTGCCAACAAAAACTTCATGTTTGTGTTCTTGACTTAACCCTTCGGTTAAATAATAAATATTGACCAATTGTTTTTGTTCCAACTCGTCCAATGAGATATCCAAGACTTGATATATAATAGTATTAATTGGTGTGGATGCATATGGTTGACTGATCCATTGTTTCAAAATGCCAGTAGAATTTCGTTTAATTGGCGATCTAGCAACACCCCCGCCATCAACAGTAAAAAATTGCAAATGTGATGGGTTAACATTCAAATACTTGCCAATAATCAAACTCATTGTTTCATAATTATTCTTTCTATGCATCCACAAATCAAACATCTTTGCTTCATTTTCATGATCGTTATCTAACCGTTGTCTAAAAGTGACCAAAACCCGTTCTTTAATGAATTCATAAAATTTATCAGCACTTGAAAATTCAATTCGTTTATCATGCAAGTCTTTTTGATCATCTTCAACTGCTGCATCTTTTTCAAAACATAAAATATCACCATCGCTTAATTCACATTCAAAGATAGAATCCTTCATTCCCAATTTATCAATCATTTCTGGTTTGATTTCTTCCCAAATTTTGACACTAGTATCAGGTGACCATCCTTTAACGTTCTTAATAAAAGATGCCAGAGATTCAATTGAATCAGCATAGTTTACTGTATGGGTTCCAAAGCCTTTAATAGTTTGTTGCTCACGATCAAACTCTTTCAAAAATAATAAACACTTACCCTTTAATGTTTCGTCCCTTGAATCCTTTGGAGTATTTTCAGTGGTCAACAATTTATTGTGTTCAGAATCTAATTCCACTGGTTCAATAAATAAATGCAGATCATGATTCATTCGAACACTTCTTGGTTTAACTTGCTCTAATATAATATCACTTGGTGGGATAATAGCGTCTAATCGATAAGTTTTATTAACACGCTGAATCATTGTCCAGATTCTAATCATATCTGGAGTGGTATTCATAGACTGTGAAACAAAATTATAAACCTGCTCCATGGTGGTATCCTTTCTCCATTTGGTAGTAACTGGCATTGCTTCATTAGTCCATTTTTCACCTTCTCGTTTCTTCAATTCATCCCATTGACCAATATCAAACCCTTCATAATTTTTAAATTGTTCAACTGAAGAAAACTTAACATTCATGAAATATTGCTGTTCTTCACGTTCTTTTCGTTTTCTGGCTTCTTCCAATCGTTCTTGTTCGATTCGTTCAGGAATATGTTTTGGAATATTGTCATCACCACATGATAAAACTTGTTGTGCACGAGATTTTCTAATATATACAAGCATATAAGCACTAGAATGGCGTCTAATGTTCATTCGATTCAATCTCATTGGACCTGGTGGTACATTATCAACTCCAAAATTTTCTTCCAAAACCTCTTTCAACGTAGCCCTAGTAACTCGATCATCATCAAATTTCAACCAACTTCCGTCAGCAGTTGGTTTAATCAATGCATAATAATGACCAGCATTTTGATCACCAGAATGAACCAAAACACCATGTAATGCATAAACCCATGATTCACTAAAATCAGCAGATTCTCGATCCATGTACGGAGACAAATCAATTTCTAATGGGAATTCATATCGGTCATTAACTTTAACCATGCAATCCCGCACAAAGTCATATTCATAACGCTTTAATTGTAAATGTAAAACTGGTGGGAAGCTTTTAAACACAACACCTTTCTTAGCATCTTGTAAACCATACCCTTCAGCTTGATATTGATTTTCACCTTCCAAAGTTTCAACTTGAATATAATCTTTCAAAGAATCTTCCAGGCTCTTCATTCCCTTGACATTCATTTGCAAATCCCAGAAATCTTCATCTCTTGACGATTCAAAATCTACATCAACACATTTGATATAACTTTTCATTTTACCAACGAATAAATCATTCAACATTCCGTCAACATCAGTCCCCTTCATTTGACTTTCCAACTTGTCCATCAAAACTCGTTCCATTTCTTGAACATCATGCTGAGTGAATGCATCACCAGAATCCCACCCAAAGGCTCTAGTTAACTGTAAAGTTCCTACGGGAGTATCGGCCTTTTTTAATAAATAAAAGATTCGTTGCAAGGCTGCTGACACATCATCACCCGATTCTTCATTTTTTAAAGGAATTTGATAAACCAACTGTCTAAATTTAGTGGTGTAATAAAGCGATTGTAATAAAGAATTTAAATAGCATGTTGCGCCCTGATTTTTCAACCCGACACAGCCGGTTTGTTTTTTGGAATCGTATTTAATAAAATTATGCCACAAAACACCAGTTGGATCTTTAAGAGTTCGAACGTATGCTGTAATGCAAACTTTATCATCACTCAGCATTGGACCACTAATGTTCGGAATTTTATCATACAATGCACGCAAATCAAAGAATCTTGTGAAACCCCAATCCTTTTCATCTGGTTGGAAACGATGGGTAGTATGACTGTGATGCATAATTGTTGGATCTGATGGATTCCACATAACCAAACCAAATTGTGCACAAATGGACCATTCTTCATCTTCCTCTGCTTCACTTCCATCATTGATAATATCTTGATCGGCCGATCCTGAAGTTTTTCCTGCAGATTGTGTACTATCTGTTGATGATGACAAGGTTTCTGTTGTTGTTGTTGCTTCCTCTTTTTCCGTTTCTATCGGACTAGCTTCCAAATATAATGATACATAATCGGTTTTATTACCTTCTGGGAAGATCAAAACTCGCCAATTAAATCCATCAACTTCAAAAGAGGGACCAAATTCTCTTCCATCCTGAGGGGATCCCAATGCTTTCCAATCATTAATCTCCCATGTAAAATGTGTTTCTTTAGATATTTCCAAATCTTCCAAATCCGGCATGATCTTTTGTTTAATTGTTTCGACTAATTGTGTTAGCAACGATATTCTGTTATTTTTTTATGTTTTTTTTTTTTTTTTTGTTTTTTTTTTTTAACTTACAATCATCAGCTCTTAGCAATGATGGAGTAGCGTCACTTGATGTATCCATTTTTTGATCACCAACGACCACATTCTCTTTGGGTTCCTATAATAGTTAGTAACTCTAAATTGCTTTTAAACATATCTTCAACAATGGGAGGGATTCTGAAAGCAAGCATACGTTTGTATATTCCATTTTATCGCCTAATATTAATTAGCGAATGGTAAAATCTCTTTAATAAAAAACAAAAAAAAATTCGTTCAGTTGATTAGTTGGTGTGAACAAGTGTTGTGTTATTAATGATTAGAGAAGAAGAAAAAAAGTTATAATAATAATAGCGGGTCGGACCAGTGGTAGTTTAACTTTGTGCTTGTGGAAAACTGTTGGTTCAAAACTCAGCAATAAGACTAGTTTGATAAGTAGCTTAAAGGTTGGAAATTAAGTGCTTTGGGCGAAGGCGTTGGGACATAAAGAAAAATGTGGCCGAGCTTCACGCAGTGCACGCGTAAGTTAGTTAATTAGACTTATAGTTAGCAACCTTATGCTGCAGGTCTATAAGCAATTTTTTGGTTTCGGGCCCTGTAAGACTTTCTGAAATAAATATCATATTATAGTGAAATATGTTGAGATCTTGGGTGTATTGGGCAACAAGACTTTAGACGCTGAAATAGCATTTTGCGCCTCACTGCCTGCATGGCCATTTTTCACAAGCTTTTAAATCCTTTATCACATTTTTGAATGTGTTCAGCCTGCAATATCGATTTAAGCTTTTCAAAAAAATTATTAAAATCAGACGAGACAAATTTTAACAACGACACACAAGAAATTATTATAATGCCACAACATTCTCAATGATATAAAATATTAAAAAAAAATAAAATAAAAAAAAAGATAAATTATGGACTACTGGTCGTATTAATAAAAAAACTTTATTATGATAATAATAAACAAAAAAAAAAAACAAACATTATTATAAAAGATCATTATCTATAAAAATTCTTACTTCTTCAAGCCAGGAATCAATTGAGCACGTTCTGCGGTCAAAGCACTTGGTTTACCAAAGTTTTCATCAATATCTAATAAAATCTTCAATGCATTTCTACTTCTCAAGTGTTTAATTGGAGTATCTTGTTTTGGTTCAGCAGATGGAGTAGCATGACCAGCTTCAGTCTTACCATGTCCCGGTAATGGGAAAATTTGATGCAAAACTTCATACGCAGCCAAAGTACAACCGAATTGTGGAGAAGAACGGAGAATACGAGCTGGACCACCTTTGAAGAAAGCTTTGAAACCTTCTTCTTTCATAATAGTCTTTGCGGCATGTGTTAAACTGGTATAATTAGTTTGACCCTTTCTAGCTTCAACTTGTAATCGTGTCTTGATAACATCGCATGGAGTGGTCAAGTAAGCAGCGGGGACACCAGCAATCGCACCAGCAACCAATAATTGCCAGATATTTAGTCTCTTATTTGGACCTTCACCGAAATAATCCTTCTTTAAATGAGCATAGGCAGGGAAATAAATGGCAGAAAATGGAACATCTCGTAATAAACATGCAGAAGCACCCTTATATAAGCCAACAAGACCCAAATTCCGAACAATCCAAATAGCAGATCGTCTTGGAACATTCTCCATATTCTTGGCCATTTCACCTTGAATTTGTAGTCGAATTTTGACAATTTCCAACGGATTAGTGAAAACAACTTGACAAGCACCGGCCGACCCACCAGAAACAAATTCAGCCCATAATGGCAATTCACCATCTTTAGTTAATTTACCTCGAACTAAATCATTAACAGTCAATTTAATAGCTTTTTCTGGAGCGACACCAATTAATTGTGGGCCTAAACCAGAATATAACCCTTTAAACCCTTCACGGGAAATAACTTTCTTGAAACAATCCCAAGAGTTTTGATATAATAATTGTTGACCAGGAGTAGCAACTCGTTGATTTTGCATTCGAGTCTTGACCAAATCAATTGGATAAACAACTGTGGCACCAAATGCACCAGCAACGGAACCTAGAGAGAAATTGTAAACACTTTCAAACACTTCACCCAAGAATGATGTTGGATGAATCAATGCGTTTTTAGCAGCTTCAACCTTAATTTTCTCTGATTTCGCATACCGAGCTCCTGGGTCTTTCCAAGTTGGATCAAAGACTCGTCTAAAATCTTCGAGACTTAGACGACCAGAGGAGTTATATATGGAAGTGAAATGGAATAAAACATCAATTTCCATTGGAGTAAAAAGTGAGAATTTAGTATTTTTGGCAGCTTCTTTCATGAAATCTTGTCTAGTAATTAAACCGTCTTTTGAATCTGAAGTGGCTTTTGATGCAATAACGTCAACCATATCAACATGACGAACAACGTTTAAAAATGCACGAACTGAAGCATAAGAAACTTTTGAAGTTTGAGAAATATTACACAAGGTGTGTAAGTTTTCCAACATTGTATCGGATAATTTATGGCTGGCAGTCTTTTTAATAATAGTTTGGAATTCTTCCGGCAAGATATAGCCAGTGTTGTTTTTATCATAATAGTGGAAAGCTTGTCGAACTCGTTCACCCATTAGCCCACTCAACATTTGAGAAAACATTGGATATGATAGAGAATGTCGTTTATTCTTATCACCCAAGTATAAAGAAGCCCAGTTGGAATTCCAGTCAAATGGCAAAGCATCCGGGCTTTTGTGTTCTTCATAATGTTTAACAAACCCGTTAAAATCGACTTCACCACTACCTTCTTCATCGAACAATCTAAATGCAATTTCATATTCAGCATCTGGTTTTTCTAGTAATTGTTCAAATGCATACCAGTCATTTAACGAAACTAGTCCACGTTTTGATCGATCTGCAATATCAAATAAAACTGCATAGGATTTTCGACTAATTTTATGGTAATCTTCACCTGGTGGTGCAATTGCATCCAAAAAATCTTTTAATGATAAGAGCTTATCACTACCATCAGAAACTGAAGCATATTTGAAGAAAGTCTTTCGAGAGAGTTCACTCATCTGACTGGGATCTGACATTTCTGCTGTATTTCTATTATCTATTAGTCTATCGTCTATTGGATAGTAAAATTGCTTTCTAATAATAAGAAAGGTTGGTAAAGTGAGAAACGAAAAAAAATAAAAATATTATTAGGAAAGAATATCAAAAAAGGAAAAAGAAGAATTAAAAAAAAAGTGAAAGTGAAATACTGCTGAAGAGGGAAAAAAAAAAAAAAAAAAAAAAGAGTCAGGCTCAATTGTTTTTACCTGGGTAGATTAAGCTTAAGCTTATGTGTGGTGCATCAAAGTGGTGCGGTGTTCAAAAAAAAAAAAAAAAAAAAAAAATTTTTGTGATTTTTTTTATAAAGGAACGGGTGTGATGTGTTTTTTTGGAGTGCATGGAAAACTATGCATGGTTATTTAAATTTGTCTAGAAAAAAAAAAAGAGGGGGAATTTTTCCTAATCTTTCCTTTTTTAATGATTGACTCTAGGTGATAAGTTACTTATTGATTTCATTCCATATATATACATGTTTATTCATAGAGCGGATATATTGGTTATTATTTTTATTTATTAAATACTTTATTGTTATTAGCCAAATATTCAAGTTTGAAAAAAAACACGTTAGAGTTGTGTGTTGTTAACGTTTGTTTTTTTCCCAGCTTAAGATTGATATATATATATATATAGAGGTTATTCTGAAACTGGAATAATTGGGCCAAAACTGATTTCTCCAGCAGCGAAGCTACGGAACATCCTCTTTTGGGTAATCTACATCCAGTGAAGTTTTGGGACCGCTTAAATATATATTTTTTGCATAAAAAAGCTTTTACCTATAACTGTAAGATTGGCGAAATCTAGCTATTTATCTATTATTAAATTGTTTTTTTTTTTTTTTTTTTGAGTCCAATGTCCTGAAAAAAGAGGTTGTAATCTTTATAATCTCACGTTCTATATATGTAACCAGAAATCTCAATAATCTAACAAGATTTCAAGATGAGATTTCAATTCAAATAACAAAGGTCTTACTTATTATAAGATGAAATCTTGTATTTGAGGCTACACTACAAAATATTTTTTTTTTAACAATTAATTAACCTAGGGGCTCTCACAAACCTCGGAACAGCGGTCTACCGACCGGTGAAAGTCGCTAAATTTAATTAATTAATTTCCGCCGGGCCCCTCCGATGGCTCTTGTGAAATTTTACGTGGCATTGTGCCGCATTAATTAAGTACCGCAAGCTAGTAGTGCTTATAAGCGCCTAAATGGTGTAGTCACGTGTAAGTTTATATTTTTCTTCAAGCCTAAGCAAATAAGTTAAAAAAAAAAAAAAAAGGAAAATACATGCGCTTCGGAACACAATTGATGAAGGAAGAAGGCTCACCTGAATCAAAACCAAAATATACATGGCGGGGTAAATTTATTTCGAACCTTTAAGACGTCTAATTAAGGCGAGTTATCCTATCCGACCGGTGGAAGCAAATCTGCAGTCCGCTTTTTTAGTTCAGTTAACTGTGAAAACCAACGGCTATATCTCTGTAATTAAAGCAACCTGGAGAATTTTTTATGTCTACCCTAACTGGTGCGGGATCAGTGTAAAAATTAGGTTTAAAAAAAAAAAAAAAATTACCACGAATCTTTTATAGGCTTGAGATAGTTGACTTCTGATCAATCAAGTTTATAGCTAATGATAATTTTTTGTATATGGCGGATCTCCTTTCAACTAGGTTAAATGTTTTACCAAAGTGTTAATAATCTAGTGTATTAAATAAATAAATAATTTGTTAGCCAAGCGCTCTATTTTTTTTTTTTTTTTTTTTTTTTGTTTTTAATATTTACATCAATCGCGCACATCTCTATTAAGATCCTCCATTTCATCCTTCATTGCCTCATCGGTATCTAAAGAATGACCCTCCAAATCGGGAGGGATCTGTTGGTATTGCACAGAGGGGGCCCCATTCAAATATCTCAATTGCTCAATTACTCTCATTTTAACATATTCCAAATGCTTCCGAGTATTCTTATTCTCGCTTTTACCTCCTAATGTTGGATGAAGGGAATAATCGGGAGCGAAATATTTGATAAAAGGCATTTGCGGAGGTAATTTGACATCTAATTCGATACCCAGGCACACTGATGTTTCATACGCCCATGCACGAGATACATTACGTGGTGTATACCCACCTCCTCCTAAAACTAACAATGGCTTGTGAAAAGTTTTGACAAATTTCACACATTCCCCATGAGCCGTGGTGTTTAAACTGAAACAGCCTAATCGATCACAGCCTAAAGAATCTGCACCGCATTGAAGAACAATTGCTCCTGGCTGATAGGCACTCATAACTGGTTCAACCACTGATTTGAATAATCGAACATACTGGTCATCATCAATACCGTCTTTAAGTGGTACATTCAAGGAATAATGCTTACCGGCATCTGCACCAATATCATCATAATTTCCTGTCCCTGGGAAATACTCTCCATTATATTTATGAAACGATAGAGTCATTACTCGATCAGTAGTATAAAACGCCTCTTCTACGCCATCTCCGTGATGAATATCAATATCAATATATAATACACGTGGGTATATTCGCAAGAAATTCAAAATTGCCATAACAATATCATTCACATAGCAGAATCCGGAGGCACCATGTTTTTTAGCATGATGAAGCCCACCAGACCAGTTAATTGCAATATCTGATTGATCATTTAATAATTTTCTAGATGCATCCATTGTAGTTCCTGCATATATTGTTGAATAATCGTACATCCCGTCAAATATAGGACAGTCATCTCCAATATTAAAATCGTTTTTAAGTTGGTCAATGTTGTAATTTTTCAAATTATCTGGTGTAACATTCCGTAAAAAATCAATATAGTCTTCGGAATGGAAATTCAATACTTCGTCTTTGGTAGCTCGTCTTGGTTCATACAAATCCATCATGTCGTGCATCCCGTATCCTAATACTAAATGGTCAGTCAACATTAGTCTAAAAGGCTTCATTGGATGTCGAGCACCGAAATGAAATTTTGAAACATCATGATTGTAATGATAAGAGACTCGTTGTTTGGGGCCGCCATAAAACTGTTCATAGAAAGGAGTTTCATCGTTACGTTTTTCATCATATGAAAGCGTCTGCTCTGTGTTATTCTCCCACGTTTGGACCACCATCTCTTTCTTTTCCTTTTCTTTCTTTTTTTTTTTTTTTTTTTTTTTTTTC
>JAJLUN010000164.1:0-23345 GCA_030564365.1 Blastobotrys arbuscula | reverse complement strand
GCAGTGAGGAGCACGCTTATATTGGGACAATAGAGTTTTATTTTCATCAAAACTAAGGTACACTCAAAAAATCTACCTAAACGCCACTCCACCATTATAACTAGATCCATAATACAAGAAAAATGTCAGGTATGAACCAATTGAACAATCAACACAATACAATGCTAACTAACACTCATAGGAAGTGCGGGTTTTGATCGTCATATTACAATTTTTTCACCAGAAGGTCGTCTTTACCAAGTCGAATATGCCTTTAAAGCAATCACCTCTGCAAACATCACTTCATTAGGTGTCCGTGGTAAAGACTGTGCAGTTGTAATTTCACAAAAAAAAGTACCAGATAAATTATTAGACCCATCAACAGTTACGTATATTTTCAAAATCTCCCCAGGTATTGGCTGTGTTACCACTGGTCAAATTGCAGATTGTCGGTCATTAGTAGATCGAGCAAGAAGTGAAGCCGCAGAATTTAGATACAAGAATGGATTTGAAATGCCTTGTGATGTGTTGGCCAAAAAGTTGGCTAATATCAGCCAAGTCTATACTCAAAGAGCATATATGCGACCGTTGGGGGTGGCAATTACATTAATTTCAGTGGATGATGAACAAGGTCCTTCAGTGTTTAAATGTGATCCTGCTGGGTACTATGTTGGATATAAAGCTACAGCCACAGGTCCAAAACAACAAGAAGCAATGAACCATCTGGAAAAGAAATTTAAAAATAAAGGTTACATCCAAGGTGATTGGAAACAAGTTGTTGAATCTTCAATCATTGCTTTGAGCACCGTTTTGGCGGTAGATTTTAGAAAAAATGATATCGAAATTGGGGTTGTTACTGATGAAGGGTTTAGAAAGTTGAATGTTGATGAAATTGATGAACGATTAGTAGCAATTGCAGAACAAGATTAGTATTTAAGTATTATTATTAATAAAAAACTGTATTAGTAAAAAAAAATTAAAAATTAAAAAAAAAAATTTAAAAAAACCAATGCTGACGACTATCCCGTCTTAATAAATAAATACGATTAAAAAATTCCAATATCATGATGCGGTCCAAACATGTATTCACATCGGATTTTATTTCGTCCTAATGATCGATCAATACAATGAACTAACAAGCGTCGACCTTCCTGGACTAATTCTGTATGATGCCGTTTTAACGAGTTATTAACCAATCTCATTAATCCTACTGTATTATTTCGATCTGCGGCTATACTCAATTCATGTGGGTTCAACTGCGATAATCGATGTAAAAATTCATACCCTCCTTCTGCACTTGTAATATTTTCAGTTTCTTGTTCAATTGTACTAATTGCATCGTTAGGTTCAATAATAATTCTATTACCATGTGGATATTGCTCACTTCTTGAACTGTTTGATGCAGCGGCTCGCAGTTCTTGTTCAATACTCGACACAGTTTCTGCCAAAATTGTAGATTCTGGCCCACTAGTACAATACCCTTGAGACCATACAACTAATGCACATAAATATACAGCATTTGGCCTTTTCCCAACTGGATCATTAGCAGCTTGATATGCCAACTTGATCATTTCATCCAAACATTTAAAATCACCATTATTCGCCGATCTCAGTTCTTCTGGTACTTCGCTAACTGCTCGGCTTGCTGGAGGATCTGGACAGCTACATTTTGCTAAAAATAGCGAATTGTTATTTTTATTCTCCACCAGGTACATTTCTTTCAAAAATTGGACTGCATGCCAGTACGCTTTTTTCCCATAATGGCTATTTGCCCACTCATTAACTTTCCGAACCGAGTTTTCATGGTCCACTTGTCTCACCGGTTGATTTAAAATTGAGGGACACCCGGCGTATACTTGAATATCCAAAAAGGTAATTGTCATGGACATGTGAGCTAAATGATAAAATGAACTGGTGCAACCTTGTAATTCCATGGTATAAGAATAGTTTGAAGCTTCTGCGCTGGGCGGCACGTCATGATCCGTACTCTTATCATAATCGTGCTTCCAATAATTAAAAGCAGGACCCAAAATTTCTTTCCATGTATCTTTCAATTGACCCCAACCCAAGGTACTAACCTGTAAGTCACGTTGTTGCATTTGATGGCTTATGCATAATAGCCCACCTAGCAAAACTCTTCTACCAAAAGGACCGGTTTCAACATGTTGTTTGTTCAATAACTTTTTTAACGCTACCAAAAATGGCATACTTTGAATTTTTGGAATCCCTTTTTCATCCGGAAACTCTGCCCACATTGATTCTGAACATGGTAATGATAATCGAATTTCATGAACACTCATAACCATAGAATGCCCAAACATGGTAGCATCAAATACATCCAAAACAAATGCCATCAATGCAACTCTTTTAGCAGCTTCGGTTTCAATCCATCGTTTCCACGGATCAACTTCACTTGGTGATTCCATACCTCTCAGCACAGATCCCCTTCTTAATAATTGTAAGGTAGTGGCATGATGAATATGAGCCCGTTCATGCTCTCTTCTTTGAGCCATTGTCTTTTCGTACAATTCCAACATAACTAATGCTTGAATAACCCATAGTTTCGTAGGCGGATGGAAATATTTCGATCCAAACAAGTACCACCTTAACGGCTCACTAAGTTGAACTGCAAATGAATGCCGTCGATCGATTGCCGCACCTAACAATAATATTGACCACAATAACCCGGTTGGACATTGATCGGCTTGAAAAGATGGTTTATGCAAAATTGGATATTGAGGGTGAATAAACGCCCAAAAATTCGCAATATACCGTTGAAAGTTTACCAAAGTAGCTCCGTCGTGATCTTTAATAATAGAGATTTCCGACAGCAGTTCTTCCCGCTTCCAATTCGAAATTGTGTGTTCCTCGGTATTTGATGGAGGACTTAGTAAGCTATGTAACGACATTGGTGATTCCAAAGAATAAAAAGATGGTGATAAAATAGGGTCTTTGGCATTAGACATTAAAGCATCCGAAAACAGCCATGATATTAAATCCGCTGGATCCGCTTCATTTCCATTATTAGTAAATTCATTATTATTGTTGTTGTTACCGTTACTATTAGTATTGTTGTTTGAGTTAGTATTTCCGTTAATTAATTGGTCTGATAGAGCGTCCATGGCGAATATTGGGCTTGTAATATCCATATTAGTATCAATACCATCTTCTTCTTCCTTCATAATTTCACTTTTAAAGTTTGGCAACGATGCATTATTCGTACCTGCATTATGAGAAATTGAAGGTTTTCTACCAGCCTTTTTAGTATTTCCATTTTCTCTGTTTTGGTGTCTTTCAACGTGCCTTTGTTGTAAATCCTCACGCACAAAAGTTTTATTACATCCTTCCCATGTACATTGAAAAATCTCTTTTGGTCGGTCTGTTAAGGTTAGTAACTTTATTTCGTTCGTTCGTTTTTTTTTTTTGTTTTTTTTTTCCATAAATTTACTTACGATTTAGTTGATGTCTGTATAAATGTTCCAGTCTTGTAAACTTTTTCCCGCAGGATTGCTCATTGCATTCATACATCTTTTCCAATCCTTTCCTAGATCTCCGTCGTTTTCGAGAGCCACCATCACTTTCGTTGGACGATAGCACTCGTTTTTCAATCTCTGGACTGGCGCTGGAAACGGAGGGTGGTAACTGTGATGTAGGCAGTAGCTTGGTGTTAGTATCGGTAGCGGTTTCTAATTTTGTTTCTGCTTCTTGCATGGTGATATTGTTCAAAAATCAAAGTCTTATAGCTGTAAATAAGTATCGAAGATTTTGAGTATATTGAAATAAAAAATGAGTAAGATAAAAAAGAAAGATTTATGTTTTATATTGAATTTTTATTGAACGTTAAAAAAAAAAAAAATTAATCAAAAAAAAAAAAAAAAGAGAGAGAGACGTGGTGAAAAAGTAAGTTAAGTGGTGGTTGTGGAAGTCTTTCGAGCGGGGTTGATATAAGGGCAGGGACTTATAGTGCCTAAGAACCAATTGGGGAGGCTATTACAAAGTTTGCGTCGCTCGGTTTGATCACGCTGCTATTTGATTACACTCGCACTACATGACTTATACCAAAAGCTGTGATCCAAAATCCAGTAATCACCGTCAAAATCAAGTATTATCAACCACGTCGCAGGAAAAAGAAATGCATCGGATCCAAATTTATGAATATATTTGTCCTGTTTCTTGAAGGGTCACTGCTTGTATGACTGTATTCTAAAAATATATTTTTAGTGGTCTCTTTAATGTTTATTTATTGCATACAAAGTTTATTTGAGATACTGTAGTTTACACCAAGCCATTTACAGAAACTATACTTATATTATGGCCAAATGATTGTATAGAGCTTTGTCCAATTTATGGCTCACGCAACCCTCAGGTAAAAAGTAAACTGAGATTCTGTATTCATACAACTAGTGGTTTTACATACATTGCTCACTATGCTTTTAAAAAAGGTATGATTTTGGAAAGGCTACAAGAGTTTGGTACTAGTTTTAATTTATATAAAAAAATTTGTAGCAATAACTAACTTTGTTAACTCTTTTTGTCATGCCGCTTAGTAACTTTCTGATATTAAGGTATACTTAGGATCCAAAATTTAATCGATCTGTCAGCCGTGAGATCTACACTCTTTAGACTGTAGACAGCCAGATTAGCTTTCGGTGGCGCATCAAGCAGATATATATATACCATAATTTTCAAAGCAGTCAAGTAATTCGATTTGATTATTTGGTTATAAAAACAACATTATATTTCCCATTAAGTGGTATCCTTACCACCCCAGCTTAGCGTATATATATGCGGCTCAGAATATATTTCTCTCTTAATAATATAAGTATGTTTGTATTATTAATATTTATATTAATAATTACATATTGAATTATTACTTCTCAACTTTAATTTCAATGAATCAGTATATCATCTCAATATTAGGTACCATTTTCTAATTTAATTTTATTAACAAATTGGCGTATCTACTTAAAAACAAAAAAAAAGAAAAAAAAAGGCTTCTTACTATCAATATGATATGAGCGTAAGAAGAGTTGAATAGTTCAACGTTTTGGCCTTAATAATGCATTTACCGACTTGCGTTATAAATTTATATGTACCTGTTCTCCTGTACCTTAAAAAAAAAGATTCACCTATAGCTCCATTATTTCTTTTTTTAACCTTATTTTATAGATAAACAAACCAAGACACACATCTTAAAAACTTTAAAACTACTTAGTAAATAATCGTCGTCGTTTTTAAAAACGTATATTAGCTTATTCACCATGCTTAATTTTGCTCGTTTTTGTTAAAAAAACAATTCATTCAATTATTTGTCCAAATTTAGAATAAAATAGCAAAGTCTAATTTTTATATATATATATTCAGCTTTTGACTTTTTTTTTTGCTAATATTTCTTTCGCTTCTTTCCTTTTATTATTCATATCACTAATTTTTCGACTGATATTACGAGGCAGAAAGCGTTCGAATAATGAAACTTCCTTTGGTTTTAATCATAGGGACAATTGGTGCATTAGCCCAAGAGAAAGATGAACATGACCAACAAAACAACCATAATGGTCAACGGCCCGAGCCAGCTGAGTTTTTGAACAAGTTGCGACAGGAATTTCCATCTGGTGTCCCAGCTACATTATCACCAAAACAATTGCAAAACGTTCAAGCTCATATGCCCCCTGGTGCACCTTCAAGTTTACCCTTGAAAGTGGCTTCAAAGTTGCATGAAATTTTCCCCACAAACATCCCATCAACTCTACCAGATGCAATTAAAACTGATGCCCCATCATTTGGTTATCCTTCTAGACCTTCTTCCAGTGATAAACCTTCAAGTTTAAAGGCCAATCAATTTTTTAAAGAAGGTGGTGAAGTTGAAAGCTCAGCTACAGATCCAGCCGCAGACGCAGCCGCAGCCGCAACAGCCGCAGATAACACCAACTACAAGAACAACCCCGCCGCACCACCAAGCCCAACCAATTTTTTGGATGAATTACGGCATTATTTCCCTAATGGTGTACCAGCTAGCTTATCTTCAGAACAGATGGCAATTTTTGAGGCACACGTGCCCCCAGGTGCTCCATCAGAGGTGCCTGAATTTTTAGCATCCAAGTACCACGATATTTTCCCAACAAACATCCCATCTACTGTTCCACATGCTATGATGACTGCCGCAGCTTCTGGTGCACCATCTGAATTGGCGGCCAAAATGAGTAATAGTCTTCCAATTGGGGACGCTCATCCGAACAGTTTGAACATCAATGCCAAGTACGCAGTTGGCGATAAATCAGAAGCAGCAGCAGCAGCAGCCGATGGACCAAAAAGTGGGATATTAGCTACTCCAGGAGCCCCTCAACCTCAAGGTACCTCCTTCAATCCAGGTCCGCCACCAGATCCAACTGACTTTTTGAATGAATTGAGAAAATATTTCCCAACTGGTGTTCCAGCTACTTTGGAACCTAAGCAAGAAGAAAATATTCGAGCTAATATTCCACCAGGTGCTCCGTCAGATATGCCAGAAATTTTGGCGTCTCTATTACACAAGGTTTTCCCAACCAACATTCCATCTACCATTCCTGAAATTATGAAGACTGACTTCGCAGGTGCACCTTCTCAAGCACAGGCTCAACCATCTAGTCATCCTTCTCAAGTACAGGCTCAGCCATCTAGTCAACTACAACCAACTGCTTCTGCAAAATCCACTGAGAAAGCTTCAGCCAAATCCGTGGACTCCACTGTCAAGTTTGATGCCCCTGTCTCGGTCACTGAAGTTGAAGTGAAACAACCAGCTTCTACCGTCTACGAAAAAGCACAAGAAATTGCACCAACTGGAAAGTCACACGAAGTTGCTAACAAGGCTAACAGAGAACCTTCATTAAACGGCCAAACATTTGACTCAACTTTGAAGTTCGCAGTCAGAACCAAAACGCCTGACCGATTACAAGCACGGAAGCTTGAAGCTGTTGCTGTTGGCGCCGCTTCTCCTTCTTCGTCTTCCGTCGAAAAAGAGGCAACAAACACTGCATCTAAAAGCGCCGCACCAACCGGTGCTGATGCAGTTGGTAAAGGTGGATATCGAAGAAAGGATAACAAACTGTGCTTCAGTTGTTTGGCAAAATGGCTGACCCCATCGTCTTGGAGTACGCCAAGTTCTAGCAATACATGGAATAATAAATGGTCTAATGTAAATAATTGGAATAACCAAAATTGGAATAGTTGGACTAACTGGAATCTTCCAAATGCGCCTGCCCCTGGACAACAACAACAAAACTGGCAGACCCAATGGAGTACCGCTTGGACCAACACTCCGGAAACTTGGGGAACTGAATGGAGCACTGCCTGGACAAACCCACCTCAAAATTGGCAAACTGCGTGGACCAATCCTCCACAAACTTGGATGACTGAATGGAGTACCGCTTGGACTAATCCCCCAGTAGGTGCTACACCGATGCCAAATAATCCCCCAGTAGGCGCCACACCAATGCCAAATAATCCATCTCCAGGTGCTACACCAATGCCAAATAATCCATCTCCGGGCGAATCGCCATCTCCGGGAGAGTCTCCATCTCCATCATCCCCAGGCGAATCTCCATCTCCAGGTGAATCTCCATCTCCAGGTGAATCACCATCTCCAGGCGAATCTCCATCCCCAGGCGAGTCACCATCCCCAGACGAGTCACCATCCCCAGGCGAGTCACCATCTCCATCATCTCCAGGCGAATCACCATCCCCAGGCGAATCACCATCCCCAGGCGAATCACCATCCCCAGGCGAATCACCATTCCCAGGCGAGTCTCCATCCCCATCGTCACCAGGCAAATCTCCATCCCCAGGCGAATCTCCATCCCCAGGCGAGTCTCCATCCCCAGGCGAGTCTCCATCTCCATCATCCCCAGGCGAATCTCCATCTCCAGGTCAGTCTTCATCTCCATCATCTCCAGGTGAATCCCCATCTCCAGGTGAATCCTCACTTCCATCATCTCCAGGGGGGACCCCATCCAAGCCAGGTGAAGAATGTGTTGGTGAAAATTGCCCACCGACATCTACCACACCGGGTGGTACCGGATCAAATAGCGGAGGTACCAGTGGTGGTACATCTTCCGGTGGTTCAGCTAATGGCGGCACTCAAGCAGGTGGTTCAAATTCTGGCGGTTCCAGTGGCGGTTCCAGCTCAGGTGGCAACAATTCTGGTGGTTCATCTGGTGGTTGTCAAGCTTGTTCCCAAGGGGTTAATGGTAAAAACTGGGCTTTAAGTGGTGGTTTAGGCAGCTTGGCATCAGGTACAGTTAATGGTCAATTCAATGGATTGCACGATTGGAATACTAATGGTAATGTCGGTGGTAATGTTTTGGGCAAAAACTGGAACGCCAATTGGGACGTTGCTCATGGTAAGCGTGGCGATAAAGCCGCTTCTGTTGATGACGAGGGTAGCTCAGTTTCTTCATCAACTAGTAGCTCATCAGACGGTGGTGATAATATGCAAGGTTCTGTGGAATTGAATAACAATGGCGAGAAGTTTACTACTAAATATTCCACCAATGCCGTTGCCGCCGCCACCGCAACACCTGCAGCCCCTGCGAAGAAGAAACGGGATGCGCAATATGCTCCACACTACCCAAAACCAACCTTGATGTATAAACCAAAAAGCGCCCAGAATGATGGTGATGATGATGTAGTCCCTGCTCCTTTAAAACCTGGCATTGAAGCCGGTGGTCATGCACCAGACAGTAGTCATTATACTGGGAAGCACTATGTTCATCATGATGGTTCTAATAAAGTAGACGACAATGATGGTGATGATTCGAAAAATAATGTTTCCGATACGTTGTATAAGCGGGATGAAGAAATTGTAGCTCCAGTGAGCTAAAAAAAAATTTACACAACAAGATTGGCATTTTATAATGAACTTGTTTTACATCATTCTTTTTTATTATTATTTCTTTCAAGTATAGCTATGGTTTAATTATTTTAATTTCTAGTTCTATTCTTTAATATAAAAGTCTCTCATTAAATGAATATTTTTGGGCTTTCTATCTTTTTTTTTTTTTTTTTAATATTTACAACAATTGTAATTGTACAAGATATTTATTAAAAGTAAAAATCCGGAGTAATCTTAGTTAATGTAACATTGTAAAAAGTTTGTACATTTTGTTGATGACGTTTACCTGTGAATGCAGGTATATAATGGTGATTCCCATGGCACCCTTTAATTTACTCATTGCGACGCTGTACTGAAAATTTACCCCACTCATTTGCCCCACTACTGAAAAATTTAATGTGTTACAAGCATCGGGGTTAGTTACGATTGAGACGTAAATTCACAACGCTCAAAACAACCCCAGTGTTACTTCGGAAGTACTCCCACCGCGCCGACTTGGGGCCCGTATTATTTATATATATATATATATATATACGGACGAAATTTCCACCAGTTGGGTTCAATTTTATTTCTTTCATTTTTCCAACTTTCAAACCACACCTGTTTTTTGATTTTTTTTGTATAATGACCATCAGCCCAGATACCGGACTCTCATATCTAGATTCATTGAAACGAGATGGATTCGTTAGAATCCCAGAAGTCTTGTCCGTTCAAGAAATTGACGATTTACGGCAAGCCGCCCAACGAACAGTTGACATGGGGCGATCTGGCAAATGGCCACATATTCGAACATTACCAAAACAATTTCCACCATGGGGCAGTGATCCAAGTGAAGGTATCTGGGGTATTCAACATTTAATGCATCCAGAATTACCAGACCATGCATTATTTACCGCATCATATTTTAATGAAAAGGTTCGATCAGTTGTTAAGGAATTATTGGAAGATGATAATGATGACCACTTAGTTATGGAATTGTACAACATGTTGATTCGTCCAGATAAAGATTTTTCCTTGCGATGGCACAGAGATGATGTTCAACCTACTGCCACTGCTGAGGAAGAAATTGAGCGATTAGGCGAACCAGCATGGCATGCCCAATGGAATTTACCACTGTATGAAGATAAATCATTGGTTGTTGTTCCAGGGTCACATAATCGAGCACGAACTGACGAAGAACGAAATGCTGACCCATATGCTGATGAGCTGCCAAACATGAAGGTTGTTGATATGCAACCGGGGGACGTTATCTTTTATGACAATAACATTATTCATCGAGGTGTCTATGACTCAAATAAAGAACGAATGACCTTGCACGGCTCTATTGGCCATATTAATGGTAAAGCAGCACGACCACGAAACGTTTTGCAACATGGTGTTGGCAAATGGGTAGCTGACTTGGATTTTTCAAAGTTGCCAGAAGATGAACAAAAGATTGCTAAAAGTATGAGAGACCGGTTAGTTCAAATGGGCACTGAAAATCAAAACGTTGGGTATTCTCAAGGTGGAAATGAATAGTTTTATTAAATATTGTTGTTTTCTTCTTCTTCTGAGCACTCATTTTTCTAATTGCAATAAAACAGTTTACGCTTTTTTACTATTTCCAGCCTCGTGTAAATTATTAAATTGTATATCCGATATATATCAGTACAATCGGCTCGGGTTACCTAAATATATATCACCAAAATTGACTGCCCCCGATTTCTCCGCTTAATATTTTTTTGTTCTTTTTTTACCCCACACGTCTTCTTTTTAATACCTATGTTCTAATAACTTTAATTAGGAAACAATTCACTTGTTAATTAATTAATCAATGGTATTTTAGTGGTAGCTATCCTACTTTACTTTATGAATTCAAGTATGAGCGGTAGTATGGTGCACACACACAACCTGTTAAGCGCGTGTTAATTGATCTGCATCACACCACCGGAACAGATTTCTTGTTTAGGAAATCTAGTCCACGCATTATCTTCATACGGAAGCACTATCCTGATCGATAAGAAAAACACTATCGCTATCAACTATCATTATCACCACCAATCTCAACTAACGCGACAGCTGATACGGTTGGAACTAAAATCAATGTATATAAATTGAACAAAATAATCACAACTTTTAAAAATAAAAAATAAAAAATCATCAATTAATACACGATTATAAAACATAAAATGGAAAGATTGAATCAAATATCCGCACATGCTACTAGCAGCCCAATGGCTGCACACCCATTGGACCCTCTTAACCCAGGTGAGATCAAAGACGCAGTCACCATTGTTCGAAACCATTTCGAAAGTCGAAACATCTCCTTCAATACTGTCACTCTAAAAGAACCTACTTTACAGGCATTGAGAAAGTACGCCAATGAACCGAGTATCTTAAATGTCCCAGATCGTGAAGTATCTTTCGTAATTTTGGAAACAGGAATTAAAGGTGTTATTGAAGGGGAAGTTTCTTTGACTAGAAACAAGTTTCTGACCTCCAAAGTGGTGACTGGTGTTCAACCTATTTTAACAGTTGAAGATTTGGGGAATGTTGAAGCTGCAGTTCGTGCTGATCCAAATGTCATCAAGCAATGTGAAATTAGCGGTATCACTGCAGATGAAATGCATAAAGTTTATTGTGACCCTTGGACTATTGGGTATGATGAACGATGGGGCACTGAAAGAAGATTGCAGCAGGCTTTAATGTACTATCGATCTCATGAAGATGATTCTCAGTATTCTCACCCATTAGATTTCTGTCCGGTTGTTGATACTGAAACCAAAGAAATTGTTTATATTGATATCCCACTTGTCAGAAGACCTGTTCGAAAAGAAGTTCCAAATTCTAATTTCAATCCAAAAGACATTAATAAAACTATTGGATATCGAGACGTCAAACCAATTTCTATTATTCAGCCAGAAGGAGTTAACTTTAAACTGAATGGCCGAGTTATCGACTGGCAGAATTTCAAAATGCATATCGGATTCAATTATAGAGAAGGGATTGTTTTATCAGACATGAGCTATAACGATCATGGTCGGCAACGATCAATTTTTGCCAGAATGTCATTAGCAGAAATGGTTGTCCCTTATGGTAACCCAGATCACCCTCATCAACGAAAACATGCATTTGATTTGGGCGAATATGGCGCTGGTTTTATGTCAAACCCTTTAACCTTGGGTTGTGATTGTAAAGGGGTTATTCAGTATTTAGATGGTCACTTCGCTGACCGAGCAGGTAACCCCACTACTATTAAAAACGCCATCTGTATACATGAAGAAGATGACGGGGTTTTGTTCAAACATTCTGATTTTAGAGATGATTTCAAAACTTCTATTGTTACTCGAGGTACTAAATTGGTCATTTCTCAGATTTTTACTGCCGCAAATTATGAATACATGGTTTATTGGATCTTCCATCAAGACGCATCTATTGAATTGGAAATCAAGTTGACTGGGATTCTAAACACCTATGTCATGAACCCAAATGAAGAAGCTGCTTTTGGTACTCAAGTTTACCCCGGGGTTAATGCCCATTATCATCAACACCTGTTCAGTTTACGAATGCAACCTGCTATTGATGGTGATAACAATAGCGTTGCGATGACTGACGCAGTCCCATCAGAACTACCAGTTGGACATCAAGATAATAAATATGGCAATGCTTTCTACGGCAAACGAACTGTGTTTAAAACTGCTGATGAAGCTATTACAAATTATGATAGCACTACGTCAAGAACATGGGATTTGTTCAATCCAAATTCTATTAATGCTTATAGTGGTAAGCCAGCTAGCTATAAGCTTGTATCCAAAGAATGCCCCCCATTGTTGGCTAAAGAAGGGTCGTTGGTTTGGAAACGGGCCGGCTTCGCAAGAAATCATATCCATGTTGTTCCATTAGATCATGATGGTATCTACCCGGCTGGGTCGCATGTTCCTCAAACTTCTGGTGAGCCAACTGTTGGATTGACTGACTGGATTGGTGATGGGTCAGCCACTATTGAAAACAAACCAGTTGTCATGTATCATACTTTTGGTGTCACTCATTTCCCATCTCCAGAAGATTTCCCAATCATGCCACGAGAACCAATCGTGTTGTTATTACGACCACGGAATTTCTTCTTAGCCAATCCAGGCCTAGATATCCCACCATCCCATGCGATGGTCACTAGCGAGGCCAGAAATATGACCAATGGCGATGTTCAAAGTATGACAGACAAAACTTCCCAACTAGCTTTTTCAAGCAATGCTGGCTCTTGCTGTTCAGTGAACAAAACAGCCGCTATTGAAGAGCCATTCTGCCACTGTGAAAAGCGAAACATTGAATGTCAATGCCCTCCTACTTGTTCTTGCAAATAGATTGTAATACTGTAATATATATACACACTATATATCCTATTAGTATTAATAATATTATTATCTTTAGTTAAATGCCATGATTTGTTTACCCTTTGATTTCAATGAATTATCCATAGCTTTTTGGAAATCTTCCAAAAATGATTCTTCATTCCATTTATGTTGAACAGCTGGGATATCTTTTAATTTATTTTCACCCATTAATTTTAATAATTTCAAAATCAATTCATATCGTTTTTCTGGGTTTTTAGCAGCCCAAGCAGACAACCAGTAACCATGAACATGAATATCTTTGAAAATCAAATCGCCAGTACCAATAGTAACAGGTTGTTTGGACATACCACCATAAGTAACTACGTGACCGCCTGGAGATAGTTGTCGAATCATATTAGTACAATTCTTCCCACCAACACAGTTCATACCCAGTTTAACTCGTTTATCACCGACCCATTCTTTAATTGTAGCTCTAAAGCTTTTATCACTAATTTGTTCGTCAGTGACAACCTTTGTAGCCCCCAAAGATTCCAAATCTTTTTTCAAATCATCCAAATTATCACGATTCCGAACAATATTAATACTATTGATACCAAACAATCGACATAATTGAATTGCAGATCGACCAACACCGGAGTTGGCACCATTTTGAATGAACCAGTCACCAGGATTCAATTTAACAAATTGGTGTAAAATTTGGTATGCAGTTGCCGGGTTGACACTAACAGTACTGGCTTGGATTGGGGTGATTTTACTGTGATCTTTAATAGCATTCATATCTGATTCATTGCATAACGCATGGCTTCTCCAGGTACCAAAGTTGCCAATTTGTGGAACAGCCCAATCACCTGGTTTTAACGTTGATACTTTGGACCCAACTTTTAAAACTTCAAATACACCTTCGTTACCACCAACTGCACATGGCTCACTGGAGCCTAAGTCTGTGGTTAGTTTAGGTTTTGCTGGGTAGACGCCTTGAACCTGGTTAATATCTGACGGGTTGATTGGACATGCAAGTAGTTTCAACAAAACTTGGCTATCTCTTGGATCTTCTAATTTATGCTTTAATACTGATATTTTCTCTAGTGGTTCACCATAATTGTAATAAACAATGGCTCTTGCATCAGTTGCAAAGCTTCTAACAAATCTCTTCATCATTTTTATTTTTATGTTTATGCTGCTTTGTTTGAAACTGTCAAATGTGCTTGTTTTTTTGTTGTTTTGTTTTTTATGGTTTAAAAATCATAAATTGATTAACGTTGGGAGTCGGTGGTGCAAAGTTACACATATATTAATTATAACCATATTAGCGCGATAAAGTTTTAGGGTTTGATTTTGTGATCCCAAAATTATTTATTAATTTTTTTTATTTTTATTTTTATTTTTTTTTGAACTTTTAAAATTTTTTTTGATTCTGGATTTTGCTTTATCACTTTATTGTTTGTAAATAGTATTGTATATTATAAACAATGGACCACCAATACTTTGGCTGCACGGTGGCTAAAAATACATACGACAGGTTAGAAAAACTAGGGGAAGGTACATTTGGGGAGGTTTATAAAGCAAAACATAAAACTACAAATCAAATCGTCGCGCTGAAAAAGATTTTTTATCATAACGAAAAAGAAGGGTTCCCTTTAACAGCATTGAGGGAAATACGAATTTTAAAAGATCTGCAAAATGAGAATATAATTTCCGTAGTTGATATGAGTGTGGAACTTGGAGATCAGAAAAGAAAAGTGAGAGGGAGTGTATATATGGTAACTCCATATATGGATCATGATTTGTGTGGGTTGTTGCAAAATCCTAATGTAAAGCTAGAATTATCGCACATCAAATGTTACATGGTACAGTTATTAAATGGTATGAATTACATGCACCAGCAAAATTATTTACATCGAGACATCAAAACTGCGAATATTTTGATTGATAATTTTGGGACTGTTAAATTAGCGGATTTTGGGTTGGCAAGAAAGTATCAAGGAGCTGCTCCGATTGCAGGTCAAGGTGCAGGAGAGGGTAAGCACAGGTATACTCAAATGGTGGTTACAAGATGGTACCGTCCGATAGAGTTGATTATTGGGATGGAAAATTATACCACTGCGATTGACATGTGGGGTATTGGATGTGTATTTGGTGAAATGTATAAACGATCGCCTATTCTAATGGGTACGTCTGACATCGATCAAGGTAATAAAATTGTTCAGTTATTGGGGGCTCCCAATAAGGAAACCATGGATTTTTTTAATCAACTACCGAATGTAAGTACAGTTCAATGGAGTGGTAGACGGCAGTTGGAGAGTGAGTTTAAAAATATGGATAGTAATGGAATTTCATTAATATCTGGATTGTTGGACTTAAATCCGCTGACAAGATTCACTGCAATTGGTGCATTAAGTCACAAATTTTTCACCACCGATCCACTACCTGCTAAACCAGAAGATTTGCCGATATTTCCTAGCTCACATGAGTTGGAAAGCCGGCAGCGAGGTGCGGCGGGCAATGTCAATGTTCCTCATGCTCCTAATGTTGATCAACAAGTTCATCATAACAGTAGTGTAGATGAAGATTGGGGGAAGAATCCGAGTCATTACAACAATTTCAACAATAACTATGAAAAGCGCCGAAATGATTACAACAAGTACAACAATCACCACAACAAACATAGTAATAACTACAACAATTATAATAACAATTATCGAAACAACAATAGATACAACAATCGACATAGAGACAGAGATAATAGGGGCCCACCACGACCACCATACCGGGATCATCACAAAAACCAGAGTCATCATGATAACTATCACCACAGGGACCGGCCTACGCATTATGGAGCGCCGCCATTACCCCCATACAAACGAGCAAGAACAAGTAACTCACCACTTTATAACAATTCTGCACCGCTACCTCCATATAAAGCACGACCTGGTCCGCCGCATGGGCCACCAGGACATGGACCAGCACTAGCACCACCACCTCCACCATCCCCTCCCCCTCCCCCTCCACCATCTAATCAAGACGTTGCTAACCACTATGACGATGATTTTGGTCATTAATTTATTTATAATATAATACAAAAAAACTATTTATTTTTGTTCATCATTGTGATTCGTTGAATTTTTCGTAAGTTTTTAAGAGAATAAATAATAATTAGAATCGAACTAATACCGACTATTGAACAAACACCTGCAAATCCATATGATGAGTCTTCGATAAAATTTTTCAGGTTCATGCCATATAAGGAAGCAACAAGTGTTCCTCCACCTAATCCTAAAGTACCGATTTGAAATTTTAGATCCAAAAGCATTAATGAATTTCTATTAGCGTCCAGTATAATATTAATAATTTCTTCTGTAGATCGAATGTTGGAAATTAAAGTGTCAACAGATTGTACAATCTCATCACAGTGTTTGTAATAAGACTCCAACAACATTTCAATTTCTGAATGATCGTCATCTGTATCTCGCGGCTTACCTTGTTCTTTTTCGGTCAAGTACATGCCTGCCAAATCCTCATCTTGTTCAAACATTTCTTCTATCGCATCTCTAATTAGTACCGCTTTTTGGTAAAATGATGATAATTTCTTAGACTGCACTAATAAATGTCGTAGTTTTTCTCTATCTATATTATATTCCAACTCATCCAACAACCCATTCAATACAGTAGTATGAACTTGCATTTCAGCGTCCAATGTTGTAACAATGGAAATAAAAATGGCTTCCAAAGCTCTCATTTCATATGCCAATCCACCCATAGTATTTGTACCGTGTTTCAATTTATGGCCCAAATCATACATAAATACACTCTGTGTCTTTGAATCGGTCGATCCATACTCATCAAAGATTAGGACCGTATCGTGTTTAATCAACGCTTTAATATGCAATAAGTTGACCAAAATGGAATTTTTCCGAACCAAAATCGAGGGCACGATTGTTGATATACCTGTATCCAGTTTCCTCAAGTCACGAGGTAGTAGTCCATGTTTTGATAACAATTCCGATCTAGAGAATTGGCCGCTCATAACTCTAACGTTGCCATTTTTATCAAAAATGGTACATCGAACTAAATGATCGCCAATGGTTTTGGGGGTCAGGCTTCTTTCTAAAATTAAATCGTTTAGGGATTTGGATTTGGATGCATTTGATTTGGGTTGGTCGATTGAAATTGCAGGCTTTTTCTGTTTGCGAAGAAGGTTTTTAAATTTTGATGCGTTTCGGGGGGCAATGCTGGTATTAAAGGATCGAAGTTGTTGCGTTAGAGTTAGTGGTCGTTTAGGAACTATTATTTTGAACATTAGTGCACATCCTCTATATTGATGAAATATTGTGGCGGGATTTTTTGAAAAAAAAAAAAAGTTTTTATATATTCAAAAAAAAAAAAAAAAATTCGTATCGATCGGAACCGCCGTCAGCTTAAATTTGCTGCCGTTTGGTCGGCCGCTTTTTTCAGGCGCTTTAAAAAAGTTCCAAAAATATAAAAATAATCGCGCTGAGTTCAAATCTAAGTTATTAAAAAGTGGTACTTAATCCCTGCAGAATATTCCAATCCGGTAAAACTTAAGCAGATTTATCGCGGCTACGCTTAAGTTTTCAGGTTTTGTGAGAGTTTTTGTTTGTTGTTTGTTTTTTTGTAAACAATAACTTGACATATATTAAAACCCGCTATTTCCCTCTCCTCCCCCCTTAAGAAACTTTTTTGAATTTTATTTTTTTTAATTTTTTTTATAGAAACAAAATCGGATAGATTAAGAACAATTTTGGTTACAATCATTTAAAACAATATGGACTCTTACACGTCTTCTAGAAGTAGGTCATCATCATCATCAGATGCGGAATCTATATCAACTACATATACAACTTTGACCAACGACAATCCAAACCAACCTCGGAATTTCTCAGCATCCCAGTTCACATTATTAGAAGAACTGGGGAGCGGGAGCTTCGGGGTAGTTTATCGAGCAGTTGATAATGTAATGAACAGAGTGGTGGCAGTTAAAAAAATTGACATGGAAAACAGTGACGACGATATCGATGAAATTCAAAAGGAGATTGCAATATTAGCAGGATGTAAAGATTCTCGGATCACCAAATATTATGGATGTTTTGTAAAAGGGCATAAACTATGGATTATTATGGAATATTTAGGTGGTGGATCTGGATTGGATTTATTAAGACCGGGCGCCTTTGATGAGCAAAGTATCTCGATTGTTTGTAAAGAATTGTTATTGGCATTAAAATATTTACATGATAATGGTAAAATCCATCGTGACGTTAAAGCTGCTAATGTATTGGTATCATCCGATGGCGATGTAAAGATTGCAGATTTTGGCGTGGCGACTCAGTTATCTAATAATTTATCAAGAAGAAATACTTTTGTGGGGACCCCATTTTGGATGGCTCCTGAAGTTATTAAACAAGAAGATTATGGATATAAAGCAGATATTTGGTCGTTGGGGATTACAGCAATGGAGTTTGCCAGAGGTGAGCCACCTTTATCAAACTATCATCCAATGAAGGTGTTATTTTTAATCCCACAAAATGAAGCTCCAAGATTAGAAGGAGATGGATGGTCTAGTGATTTTAAAGATTTTATTGTTCAATGTTTGCAAAAAGATCCCACTAAAAGAGCTAGTGTTAAAAACTTACTCAAACATCGGTTTATCAGAAATGCAACTAATAAAAAGCATTTACTGAAATTGATTGAAAGAAGACAATCAAAGGCAAATCACAAAAAACCTAAAATCTACCAACCAACTATTCAAACTGTAGCACCGATAGGAGAAGTCGATGATGATGATGAGGGATGGGATTTTGATACAATCAAACCAGAAGATAATATAGACGATACAAGCAGCACTTTAAACAACAATTTCACCACTTCTTTTAAAGAACAACATCGCAAAACAATATTAACCAAAGCTATCGACCATACAGTCAACAAAGTTATTACCCCGACCGAAGAAATGGCATTAAAAAATATCAAAGAATGGTTTTTGGATGGGTCTATTACATCAAACACTGAGCATCAACTGGTTAAAAAAATCATTCAACAAGCTCAAAAAGACGGTGGGTACCAAAAAGTGATCGAACAACGAAAGCGTGATCCCGTTGAAGAATTGTTGTTGAACCGGTGGTTAAGTAAACTTTACGACACCTACTCCGATTCCACCACACCCACAAACACAATAAATAATGAACAAAATAAAAGAACTTGAACGACTTAATGAACAAGAGTTGAACGAAGCGACATCTATTGAGGCATCTTGGCATAATGATTATAAAGATACGTCTTATATTTATATAGGAGGGTTGAACTACGGCCTTACGGAAGGAGATATATTGACAATTTTTTCACAATTTGGGAACCCGATACATATTAAATTAATTAGAGATCAGGAAACTGGCAAATCGAAAGGCTTTGCATTTCTACGGTTCGAGGATCAACGGTCTACCACTCTAGCTGTTGATAATATGTGTGGTGTAGAGATTATGGGTCGTAAAATATCCGTCGACCATGCTTATTATGAACCCCGAGATGATGATGATATAAACGCGGAAATGGACGCGATCAATACTTATTAGTGTAATTTTTTATATGCCATAAAAAAAAAAAAAAAAAATTTGTGTAAAAATATTTGTTCCCAAAAATAAGTTACTTCTTATAATTAACGTATCACCACTATTTATTTATTTATTTTACTGTTTTTTTTTTGATAATTAATAAAATTTTTAATAAAATACCAGCAAAATGAACCGCGGTGATACGCCGACTACTCCACGACTAGGGTTACAAGCAAACCGAAGCAGACTTCTGTCTAGTCGTGGAGAATCGTTTAGGCCACCAGTATCATCATCATCAGGGTCGGTAATATCTACCCCAGAATCACCAAGCACTCATCACCATTCATCGTACAGATTCAATAGTCAACAGTACTTTGGACCTTGTACGAGTGTTAGCACGCTGGGGTTTGAAAGCGGGTATTTGCCTGAACAACCAGCCTCTAGCTCTAGTGACGATGACCGCTACGATTCAGATATGAGTATGAATAGTAGGAGAGCTAGTTTTGCAGAAACCGAAAGACCGCCAAAAGCCACAATACGCCAATTATATACAAGCTCACGGGCTTTAAAGCCAAAGGCTAAAAGCTTTTTACGTGTTTCAAAAGATTTACAGGATGAACTGTCGCCAATGGACTGTGAAATTCGCCGTGAGGCTCAAGTTACCCAAGCATTAAGAGATGATGATGATGATGACGACGACGATGATATTTATAAAAATGACGTTGAAGAGATTAATAGGCGGTACTATCGAAATAATATGTGGTCGGCAGGAATATCTAATTCACTATCCACATCTTCAACAAAAACGAATAGAGCCAATTCCACGATATTATCTGCTGCTGCTGCCGAAGCCGCTGGGATTGCCACTCCAGTTACTAACCAAATTAAAGAATCAAGCACAGAGAGGAAGTTATCATTTTATGCATTAGAGAGAAGGGATACAACAGATACAGATGACTCCGATAGTTTTAGACCGGCACCTAAGCGTAAAGCTGAGCTGATGATGGGTGACCATTCTGTCAAAAGAAGAGCAGTTTCTCCAGGATTATCGCCAAAAATGAGTAGTCCCTCGTTGGGTGCGAAAAGAAGCCAAATGAAGCGTGTTCAAGATGCATCTGAAGGATTTGAAAATATGAGTTTATAATTTTTTTTGATACCACACTTTGAATTCGTTTTTACTCTATGAATTAGTATTTTTTTGGCTTTGGTTTTATTCTCGAAATCTTCAGCATTTCATTTAGTATTACTACTACTACTACTATTATTATTATTATTATCATTATTGTTATTATTATTGTTATTATTATTATTATTATTATTATTATTATTTATTTAAATTTCAAAATATAAAAATGAAAAAAAAGGTCTTTATTCTAAAAATAAAGTTCTTCGATTCTTTTGTTAAATAGATAAAACTGCGATTTTCTTGAGATTGTAAACTCAGTTTAAATTCAAAATTTTAGCTGATTAATTGAACTCGTATATTATTCACGCGTACTCAAGGGTCATATCCATAAACAATAATGAACATTGAAAACAAGATAGATTTTCAGCCGTTGATAGTGATTGTGTTAAGGTTAACAGAATGTCCACCGTATCACCCCACTCATTGCCAAATTGGCGTGTTTACTGGTCAAATAAATACAATCCGAGATATGTATGGAATACTTGTCGCATCCCACGTTTTTGAAAAAATTGCGGCTTACGATTTGCCGGTGTTTTCAAATTTTCATGTAAGCATCCCTGATATAGCTGCATAGATCTAGAGTAGTGGTCCAGTCTAGAGAGTATTAGTTACAACGGTTAGTCAATAAATACACTTGAGAGATTGCCAAACCCGGGATAGCAAATTATTACATGTACGTATTATTACATGTACGTATGAAAGTGTGATCGGAAAGAACAGGTTTCAATAGCCCTTTTTAAATTCTTATATACTCGGGGTCGATCCTTTTTTTTTTTTCTTTTTTCTTTTTTGGGTTCCGCTAACACCTTACTCAAATACTACATCTCTTCAACAAAATATATACATATGAATGTAGAGAATCTAAAAAATACCGTTGTTAACCAAATGAGGTTTCTGGTCGTCAATTTTCCATCCATTGATGATACAATTTATAGCTATCAAAATTTACCACACGTTTCCAATTTCATCAATCCAAATCCACCTCTTTTTACTGGTGCATACTACATGTCGCTCTTCACAGGTAGTTTACCACTAATCCTTTTCGTAATCGGTTATTAATGAGCGGCCAACACCTTTGGCAAACTCTCGAATCAGTGGCATAAATTGAGCTGAATATACCACTTTCGATAGCATGAACACATTTATCGCCCAGGATTTCCCTACCAAGGTAGCATATATAATTTCAAGAAATTTAGTCGCTTTATCATCGGACGATACTAACTATCCTGCTCTACAGCCCCAACTTTTATCAATGGTGCCCCATAATCCCCAGATATTTGAATGTATACTTAGATTTATCAACTAGTGGCATCGCTGCTAATGTTTGACCCAGAACTTGTTCATCAGGTTGCACTTTTTCATTACTTGGCAATATGCTCATATCCACTGATATTCTTTCTGGTTTTCTCAATAATATAAATTTTGATTTTTTTGCATTCAATTTGGTATCACTAGCTTAACTAAACCTATAAATCCATAGCACAGCTTGGCCCAAATCTTTTTGATCCTGAGCCATGATGACGACGTCATCCGCAAACGCCATTGCCTTCAAGTTCATTACCAAATCGATGTTGGAGCTCGGCGCAGCCTTTTCCAAAACCTTTTTTTTTTTTTTTTTTCCAATTTCCATAATATATTAAAATACTATATCTTTATTACAATAGTGATATACTTATATAAGACTGTGTTGGTTTTACGAAATACCGGTTTTAATCAGGAGCGGGTTCTGGCTGTCGTTATTCCATCCGTCGATGAAACAACCTATTATTTTCATGCTTCGATTTTGAAATGCAGATTTGACTGGTTTTTTTTCTTTTCTATCTCTTCTTTATTACTATTAATAATACTAAAAAACTATTTCAATACGTAAAAAAATATAAAATAACCAAAAATAACAAAATAATTTAATAACCACTAAAAATAATAATAAATCATAACTCTGGTAATAGAGGAAAAATCAGAACCAATTTTTTTTTTTCATTATGTCCATGTTGGTTAAAAAAAAAAAAAAAAAAGGTTCTGTGGAAATTGAGTGAGAAATCATTTATTTTATCCAGGTCCGCTAATAAGTAGCAAAGAGACCTGCTGAGCTTGCCATATACATAAAGCTGTTCCAATTATACTAAAAAATAATAATAATGTGCTATCCACAATAGTCATTGGTGCCCTGTTTTCAGTTCAAATCTTTTTTTCCGACTTCAAATGTGGAAATTGCAAATTTTGAGTGAGAAATCATTTATTTTATCCAGGTCCGCTAATAAGTAGCAAAGAGACCTGCTAAGTTTGCAATATACATAAAGCTGTTCTAATTATACTAAAAAAATAATAATAATGTTCAATTGTGCCATCCACAGTAGTCATTGGTGCCCTGTTTTCAGTTCTAGTCCTTTTTTCTGACTTCAAATTAATGATTCAAAATA
>JAJLUN010000163.1:0-37168 GCA_030564365.1 Blastobotrys arbuscula | reverse complement strand
GGGGGGGGGGGGGGGGGGGGGGGGGAGAGACTCAATGCAGCAGAGTCAGACAACTTATAAACTGAGCTTGCAACTGTTGTTTGATCGTCAGAACCTGTGAGTGCTTAAGCTCTTCCAATTTGTGCATCTGATTTTAGGTCACAGTGCGGTGATAAGCTTCATAAGAACTGCAGACGCCGTGAGACAAAATAACGTCCGTGCACATAATAAAATTTTTGGTTATAAAAATTAGGGGGCTTGAGAAATCACGGGTATCTAGAGCTTGATTCATTTCAGAGCAAATCTAATGCTATTTCAAAATTAACATTCGTATTAATTACAATTGCGGAAATAATATATTCAGGCTTTCTTATTGGTCT
The DNA here is from genome assembly GCA_030564365.1 of Blastobotrys arbuscula. Classification (NCBI taxonomy): domain Eukaryota; kingdom Fungi; phylum Ascomycota; class Dipodascomycetes; order Dipodascales; family Trichomonascaceae; genus Blastobotrys; species Blastobotrys arbuscula. The sequence continues at coordinate 36,809 of JAJLUN010000163.1, read as the reverse complement.
TATAAGTTCAAAAAGATAAACTCAAAAGGTTCTATATTTTTACGATGCATATGCTTCAGCTTATAAGCACGAACTACGTATTTATCCTAATGCAGTGGGATTATCTCTCTACCTGCTTACAGCGCAAGAAGAACATGAAATCAAACTATGCCAATTGCCCAATATAACCCGAGGTTAATCAGTTAGAAGAACTTATTTAGGAAATTAGGTCATGCTTTAGCTACTGCAGATAGGCTTTAATAAATTTCGGGGTCTCAGGATCCTATCGGATAAGCCGCCAGTTAATTCCAGTGCTTCAATACTGTGCTTAGGTCTAATATTTGGACTAAAATACTAGGGCTGGAGGAGTATGATAGCTAATAACTGTTAGGAGACATAAGCAGTTGTATCTATCATAATTTTATTCAAAGCGTATCAAAAGACTTAATTATTCTAATTTAGAACAGTAGTGGCTGTAGCTACAAATCACATGGGTTCAACATAAACATATGAACTATCAGCACTAACATTATTGATATTGATAAATGTGTGATATGCACAGTCCCTCTATCTCATTTTAAAGGCTGGAAACCTGGCGAAGCGATGCAGACCGGCTAACGATAAATATCCCGATGTAATATTGTATGTTATTGAACATGGCGTCCACATTCAAGTAGTTGAAGCATAATTGAAAAAAACTGAATTTAAAAATAATAAAAAACGGTGTGAAAAGGCTTTTAAGTTCAGTTTCAGCATCTGCTGTAATACTGCGGGGAAATAACTTTGCATTCTTATGTGTATCATGAGCATTTTCCTGAAACCTTATTTGGATTAGGATTAATAGAACGTTTAATCTATAATTAACTTTAGGGGTAGGTGAGTACATAAATAATTATAATTAGCATCATCATCGAAAATCTATCCCTCTTTTAATTATGAGAATTCACGTCGCAATGAAATACCAACAAGTTTTCATAAGATATAGATCATATTTGTTTAAGTGCCGAGTTTTGGGAATTCAAGAATGCATTTGAGAAAATCTCCGGTATTGCGTATGGGCTTACATCCACATTGAATATATACATATATTCAAAATTCAAAATTCAACCGCCTGCCTTAACCCGGTTTACAATCTATATTATTTATCGATACTGATGTAGACCTTCCACTTACCATAGGGTGTGCGTCTTATATTGTGATTTGTTATATTATAATTCTATGGCATCACTGTATACGAGTTGGTTAAACATTTATATAATAGTCAAATACATGATGAAACATGATTCTGGGATAAGATTGTTGTAAGTTGAATAACCAGAGTGTTAAATAGTTAGAACTTTTTATGGTCTTCCTCAATTTGTTTACTAATTGTCCAGATATATTCCAGCCATCAATAGGACCGTTTGTTTCCATGGATTGAATTCAAAACGCGTTTTTAAATTGGGCATATAATTCAGCACATTATCACATTCTCAAACCAAGTAATACCATGCTGCTGATTGGATGTTGTCATCTTCGATTCAACATTTAAGCTTAATATAAAACTCAAAAATACCAAAGCTCAATTGCTATTATCAAAGTCTTACAAAAATACAAACAAATTTCGTTATCGGTAAATAATTACAGTAATACTTAATACTTAACCGTATTAGTTCTACTAATTAAAAACTTTACCTTATAATAATAAAATTTCCTGCATGCAGGCGATTGTGCCAAACTTATCTCCTCCACAATAGAACAAAATCATCTAATTGCATGTACGGGCCGTTTTTTTACTTTTTTTTTTTTTTAATACCGCTGCCGCCATATGGCAATTCATTTGTGGATCTGGTACTGTACACAACTTCTTTATTTTTTTTTTTTAATAATAACTCATGATACAAGAAGTTATGTTCTGACAAAAGCAAAAATATTCAGGGGGTGCAAAAATTTGCTGCAACACACATAAGCTACCTTGGAATATTTACCCTTCCTATGCAATTTAAGAAAAAAAGAATGTAAAAGGAAAAATAAAAATATTAAATACATTGCTCAAAGCGTGAGATTTCAATAAAACAGGCATTTCGCCGTCTGAACTCTTTGGATGTCAATCTCAGTTTCAGAGGACTTTCAACTAGTCATGATATACAGTTAATAAATCTGGCTTACCATTTAGGGCGTGCCTGGCCAATCTGCATTATAGCTAATGGCCTTTCCGGATCGATTTATTGATTAAAACTACCTAGCGAAAGATCTACATCAATTTCCACCTTAAGTGTACCATCTTATTTGAGCAAAAGTTTTACTCAATGGTACGGTAATTGATCTCAAATAATAATATTATCTCGGCCCCAATTGGCAAGCTTAACAAAAACTGTTCAATAATGAATCGACAACGGTACTGCAACGTTTATCTCGACTAGTGGATAATGCTTACAATAGTACACAATATCATTGAAGCTATTAAAGCTTCTATTCACTTAATATGAACTATTGCTAGCAGCTTAAACTTTAAACTTCTAACTACTTTGTCGGTTAACATGGTGCTTTCGTATTTTCGCTTATTTATTTTTATCAAATGGGCGTATTTACATTTGATAACAATTCACTAAATCATCAATTAACCAAATTTTAGCTAGTAAAAAAATTTTTTTTTTTTTTTTTTGTGTTTGTTATTGAAAATTAATAAACGCCTAGAGGTATTTTTTTATTATCGCTATAATCTTTTAAAGCCACGCCAGATTGATCTGGAAATAAGCGCTAATTTGTATTTGAATGTTACTATGCATTCGTCGTATAGACCTAAACGCCGCCTCAAATAAACCTAAGGCATACGTACTTAAATACTACACAATTTATAAGCTTAAGACTGTACTAAAAATAGACTGTAAAAAATGGGTTCTGCACTATATCAAGCAAGCCAGCACTTATAAATGTATATCTGATAGATGTGCGTACTCTATAAATGAAATAAACTAACGGTTCAGGGTTTTTCACTTAAGCGAAATCAAGAATAAATCATTGCTGTTCTGGTTTCATGAGGGGTCAATATATAGGCGTAGCATATTAATTACCAGGAAGGAAACATTGCATTGTCACGAGATAGGAATTATTAATTATTAAGCTTAAGATTCAAAAAGTTGATTTTTAAGGTAAAGTTTGTTTCTCATGTTCCTGATCGCTCTTTCAAAGCTTGATATAAGCAATCATTTTAGTAAAAGGCTGCGTTGGATCAATTCAAACTATATATATTCGGGACTCTTAAATTATAGGTATCGAGTATAGATTTTTCAATGCGATTGGGGAAACAAATAATAATATTTCGAGCTACAGTAGTGCGATGCATATAAACGTACACTGTGGGTTATTAAAGGTATAGCGACACTATAGGGGAGGGCAGGCTGACAAGAACTAAAAACGCCGAAACTATAGGTTATCAATGGCATACATCTGTTATGTTGGTTGTAAACTCCTTTAACTATAGTAGCATTGGCAGTTTAATTACCAAATAACTGGTTCTAATTGAATCGATATTTCTAAGAATTGGCAAGAACAATACAATTTACTGACTGAAGTCAGCTCTTTATTTTTTATTTTTTAGTTTTTATTATTTTTAATTGTAAACAATTTGTCAAACAGGCATAGGATATCTCGGTCTCACATGTAATATATGTTACTACTTGAAAACTAATGCGGCCAAAGAGCCTCTTTTTACCCCTCTTTTTCATTATGAGTAACATATGACATTAGATGTAATTTATTATTGTCATATATTACTGTTATTATTATTATTGGTTTTTCGGCCCTCCTGAAAAATACCACTCATAATCAGATACTCATGTAGTATAACAGTATTCACAATGCATCTTAAACCCGATTAGGAACCAACCACTATTTCAGGATGTGGGGTTCAGACAAAAGCAAATGCTGCAGACATACGCAAAAAAAAAGAAAAAAAAAAGGTAAGCAGAGTAAAAAACAAAAGCAAGCAACTGAAACATCAACTTTTTTTTTTGAGCCCTTCGGCCAATCGCAAAAATCAGACTCGGCAACCGTTTGGCTTATACCCTCCAAAGACGATCTGAAAAAAGTTAAAAAGATCTGTGTTATTTTCTTTTTTACAACTATTTTCAAAACACTGTATAAGTCTTATCGCCATACGTACAAAGCTTCTAGATTCGCTTCCCCCCTCTCTCTCTCTCTCTCTCTCCCGCTGGACTCCAACAAATCCCAGCCTGAACAATCATGAGCGTAATAAACTAAACATCTTTTGTCAATCAAGAAAATTATAAAAGTGAGCTCATCTCCCGTCCAAATTCTATTTTTTTTTTATATCATTATTATTATCATCAAGACATTCACTTGAATTTTCTACATTCGTTAATATTTTACATTCTCTAAAAAATGGTTTCTAAGATCGCTATTGCTTCCGCTATCGCTTCCGTCGCTTTCGCCGCTGACTGTTCCCCATCCTCCAAGGCTAATGCCGTATTGAAGGCTTTCGACAACTTGGAATCTGCCACCAAAAAGGTCACCAAATCAATCAATGCTTTGGATGATGATTCTACTTTGGCCGATGCTTTGCCAATTCAAGATGAATCAAAAAAGGCTTTGTCCGCCACCAAGAAGGTTACTGACGCCGTTGAAAGTATGGGTAGCGCTGACTCTTGCGACTCCAAGGCTGTCGTCGATGTTGTCAAATCCAAATCCTCCGTCATTGCTGGAGCTTTGAAAGCCATTGCTGAAAAATCCGATACCTTCAAGAAATTGAAGGCTGACAGTTTGGTCAGCGACAACGTTGAAAAGTTGGAATCCGCTTGTAACGATTGTTTCTCTGCTTTGTATAAGGCTTTGTCTTGCGACACCGTTGAAGGTACCTTCGATGGCTTGGACAGCATTTCCTCTGCTTTCAAGAAGGCTGATGAAGCTTTTGACTTGAAGAATCAATCTCCACCAGACCATGCAAAGACCTGTGACAAGGAAGATGGTGACGACAAGACCTCCTCTGCCGCTTCCTCTGGTGCTGCTGCCACCACCTCTGCTGCTTCTTCTGCTGGTTCCTCTGCTGCTGAAACCTCCGCTGCTACTTCAGCCGCCGATTCCTCTGCTGCTGAAACCACTGCCGCTGAAACCTCCGCTAGTGAAACCTCTGCCGCTGTCGAAACTTCTGCCGCCGTCGAAACTTCCGCTGCTGCTAACTCCACTGATGCCGACCAAACCAACTCTGTTGCTGGCTTGACCGTTGGTGGTGTCGCTGGTGTCGCCATCGCTGCTTTTTTGCTATAAGCACCTTTTAGGTTGAATTCTTTTTTCTTTTTGACTCTTTTATCATCTGTTTATCTGTTTATCTTCATTTCTTAATTAGTAATTAGCTAATTTTATTTTTTCAAAAATATAATTTTCATTGCATTTCTCTTAATTTTGTTTCATTTGTATCTAGCTTCTGTATTAATTTCATTGTTGGAGTTTGTAGCATATAATGTTAGTTTTTATTCCAATTCCGTTTTCTATTTTTGGAGGTGTAAAACAAAACGCCGCATCTTGTTTAGGGCTTTTGAGGATCGGAACACTAACGTTTTTAAAAAAATTGCCGAGTATTTTTCTCCCCTTTTCCTTATTGTTTTAGATCTATGTACAACAATCAACATTTGAAATCTTGGAAATGAAAATTGGAGAATTGTCGTTTGATTGACTTTGTTCCCCACACGGTCGGCTGTTTTGGATGTTGCGACGACATCCGATTTTTTTTTTTTTTACCCCACTTTCTGTTATTTGCGCGCGCAAATTGAAAAAAAATAAAATAATTAGTTAATTAATTGAGCGCCTCATATTCCACAACTTTTAATTTGTAACAATATCCGTCTAGCTAGGTCTTAATTCCCAACGGGAGAATGGCATATGATAATTAGTATACAACCGGCGATTAGATAATATAAGACGTTTCTTAGTATAACAGATAAAGTTTATTAGAATGGATTTCCTCACTATATTGATTGAGGAAGCAGAAGAGAATTGGTACAGAAATATAGAATATATATATAGGCTTGGATATGCTTTAAGCGCTATCTTGATATATGGGTTCGGGGGTGCAAGCAGTGATATCGTTACATAATTGCGCTGGGAGCGGCTCCTATAAAATGATCCAACAGTTTAAAAATCGTTACTCTAATATTTTTAGGGATTGATACGATCAATCATATATATATTACAACTATATACTCCAAATAATGATCTAAATATTGATGACCCTAATAATGCTTCAAAATTTACATATTATTTTGTAAAGATTTAATTGATACAGTTCTTTGAAATTTGCTTGAAAATAAAGCACCTCAATTCCAGCCCACTGAGATGGCATTACTATAGTAATAATATATACTAACTGTAGAGAAATGCAAAATAGAATGGCTTTTTTTTTTTTTTTTTTTTTCCTTTCGATATAAGCTATCAGTTCTTAATCAATTGTGCTTTGTAAAGATACAGAATAAATCGAAACTAAGGTTCTGTAAACTTGGCATCCTTGCATATAGTAATTTTGATAAAGACGTTACATTGTTGGATATTGTATATGTTAAAATGCCTAATTAAATAAATGCTAGCTCTATATAAAATTAAATAATGATAAAACGCCATAAATTCTTTTTCGTCTTAAATCTCAAACCTTTTAAACTGTGAGCACGAGGAACAAGACAAACATTCGAAAACACAATTGGGGAAATGCATCCGTAACAAGTCGCGAGTGATGATATCTAATGGTTTACAATCGATACAAACAAAGTTGCCTCCTGCCCATTTTACCGATTGTAGCATTGGGAATGAGGTCGCTTGTTCTTTGTACTTCTCCAACCACTCCACAAATTCCAAAAAATCAAAATCCAAAGATGTGCATTCAAAGGTTTCAATATATCGGCAATATCTACTTATTGCAATAATATCACCAGTATTTTGTCCAAGGTTTTGCATTTGAAAGTGTTTCAACTGGGGGTAAAATGCCAATTTGGATTCTATTCTTTCAAACGATGGCGTTCGTTTATTGCTTATCACACTCAATTTTTGTACACTTTGGATGCTACGTCCTAGAGCCTTCAAGTCTTCTGATACAACGGATACATCACATTCATCAAAGGTTAAACAAAATTCCTTAATAAAAGTTTTGATACGATCAAAATTGTAATTGGATTTGGTATAAGCATGTAAACGTACATCCAGCTGCTCAAGGTTCGTCATATTATTAACCAGATCATCAAAAAATGGCGGTAACGTGCTTGTTTTTGTCCAATACTTTAACTTTTTCAATTGTGGCATGGGACTGAAATAACAATTATCTGGTCGTGGGGCAGTTTCGATGACCAAATCTTCCAAGGAAAAACAATTACTAAGTGGTCGTAGATCAACAACATCATTCCTACTGTTAATTCTTAAAGTCAGTTTTCGTAAAGGTATTCTTTCAGGAATATCGAAATAAAAAATCATAAACGTCTTATAGTTGATATCGAATTCAATTTCCTGACATTTTGCTAATAATGGCAGTTTCTTGTTCAAATCTACCACATCTAACGAAGTTGGTCGTATAAGAAGCTTTTTAGGATTAGCTACTACCAGCTTTCTGACGCTTTTCTTAGCCAACACCTCACAAAGAATAGCCAAGTCATTTTCGTAACAATGGACAGTATCCAAATTTCGAAACTTGATGTTTTTATCTATCACTGCCCATCTTAGTAAAGCCGCACCAATTTCGCCAGGATTTAATGTATATAAGTAAGGTGCATAATATGTGCTGAAACGCTTGATTTTGGAAGCTGATTCGTCTCCTGATATCTTTTCCAAAATGTCTATAACTTTTTTATCATTGAGCGTATACTTAATCAACTCGCGGTACCACTCATGGTTTACTAAACAAGCTGAAATGAGAATTTGTTGTGAGTTAAAGTGCGCTATATTTTTGAATATTATCAGTTTAAGCTCAAAAGGTAAGCAATCAAACATCGTTTCACTCAACGAGTAGCTCTAGCCTATCAACCCATCAAATTAAAAAGTAAAAGAAGAAGTTGGAATGTCATTTTTTTTTTTTTTTTTTTAGTGGTGCTGTTGCACTTACAGTTGGGAGTTAAAAAGATTACAATTGGCGTACGTATTTATCCGATCAGTCTGATTAATCGTTTTACATTTGGGTTCCATAGGTTGATATTGTTTGTTTTTTATTTTGTTTTTTTGGAAAAGATTGATGTATCAGGTTTCAGGATTTTGTAGAAAGTATTATGGTCTTTTATTTATCTTAAAATTAAGGTTTTTGTTCTTTTTTTTTTTTTTCGCCGCCAGAGTGGGTGCGGCTGGCATAATCGGTGTATTACTAGTGGCATGTCTATGAGACCCCCCTGGACGCAGAATGCTTGGTTGAGCCCTTGAACCCTCATATGATCAAGTTTCGTTATAACCTTATTCTAAAACAATACACGAAAAAGACCTCCCGTTTATGCTTATAGATCAATACTCTATCCTGATTTATAATGTATACATTTGATCGCGCAAGCCGTAATGTAAACCTAAGTATGAGCACATCGCTTACAAACTCATTGCGCATTGGTGTCCATATAATACAATGAGTACTATAAGTTTTTGCTTGGTTTGAAGTAATCATTCACGCATTAAGATTTTTCTTTCGATTATCTCACTTTTTCAAGTGATAATAACACACATTAGATAGATCTGTATAAATAAGCCTTTTATAGAAAATATCTAGTCAGCAGGAAAGGCTAGGTCTTACTCAGTGTGCTCATTGTTAGCTGTAAAATGCTATAAACTGCACATATGATAATGTTACTGTAGACCAATGGACTTGAGACAGTGCGTTGAGCAGTAATTGCTCAGTAAAAAACTTATTTTAGGGACTCAAACATACGACTGGTCTATTAATTAACAGTGACTGCACTTGGCTGCATTTAATTTATGCGCCGCATATATGTTCCTCATCCAAGTGCCGATACAATATGTAAGCTTATGTCTGTAAAGATGACTGCCTTTCTATTGGATTCTAACAAAGTGTAACACAATTGGTTGAATATAAGTTGGTCAAAAATACATTACTTTATATAATATAAAAAGAAGAAATAGATGGATATTTATAGACATAACTACCCAACTATCATAGAGCAAACATTACTAATGATTGCCATACCATTAGTGATCATTAATAATCAATAGAATAAGGTAATAGAATATTGTCGAATATTCTAGTCATCACCAGATTAATGGAGGTTAAGCCAAACCATTGAGTAGGTTAGTACTCAAAAGCCAACACTTTCCCAAACCATAACCAATTTTCGCATGGAGGCCAAGGTAAAGTTTTGTTTTGCAATACTTTTCAATGTATAATGCAAATACCACGTTGTTATCTATTGCCGTCCCCATATTTTGTACACGTTACTGTAAACAAATCTAGGAATATAACAAAAGCCCCGCTCCGACTAGCTCATCCGCTACTTAAAGCCCAAGCCGCAAAATAAAGCGGCTCACACTAAGGGCCTGATAATATGACCGGGGTCCTAGATAAATATGAAACTTATCGCAGTTAACTTTGAACACAAACAATAGCTCATAGATAAAAACCATTGTAGCAAGCACCAGGTAAACTTGATTTTAAAGAGCCAATGCCATTTTTTGATTCCAATAATAATAGAGTGATAGTTTGATCTTATTTAAAATAATAATAATAAAATAATAATAAAATAATAATAATAAAATAATAATAATAAAAGAATATATTAAAAAGTAGATATAGAATAAAATTATAAGATAAAATAAACTCATATTTATACTTTCTTCAGAATAACTGAATAAGATAAACATTCATAAAATAACTTTTAATAACCAATTCAAGTAACCACTATCTTGATGTTTCTGGATGTCTTCAATACTGACAATGCAATCAACCATCATGTGATTTTAGTCACGTGAAAACAATATCCTCTACTATTGCTGATCAGCTACAATGAAATTGATTGACAACTGTCTTTATCTTTTGAGCTGAACAAGGCTTAGTCAAGCAATCAGCAAATTGTTCAGTAGTTGATACCTGTTCAATTTTAATAATTCCATCATTCATTTATGCTCGTACATTAGCAAATTTCTTTCCTATAGGTTGGAATGCCCTTTATAAGGTTCTTCACCTGGCAAGCTTAAACACAAAGCTTGGTTGTCTTCATAGACGGTAGTTGCTCTTGTAACTGCATAATCCAAATCTTTTAACAAGTTTCTAATTCTTGAAACTTTAGCAGCAACCAACTCTAATGCAATTAATTCGCTAACCATAGTGCTTTTGTTTGTAATGTTTTGTCTTTGACTAAACCAACTTATTGGGGCGTCACTAAAAAAGATAACTCCGCCAGATACTGAAAACTTCATTTCGTCTGGTACTGCGAAACTTGCATCTGAATATGCACTTAATTGTTTATCACTATCACATCCAACCTCAAACTTCAAACAATAATCTTTGGTTTTTAAAACATAACCAAATAATTGAATAGCTAACTTCCAATGATGTAACCATGGGCTGGCTAAATAATGACTTAACCTTCGTACAGAATTGGAAATGTCGACTCTCAAAACTGTAGTTAAATATCTTAATGATCCAACTAAACTTCTGTACTTTGAATATTCTTCAGCTGATAACAGTCTTCTATCTTCATCTTTTCTTGGATTGTCTAACTCAACACTAGTGGCCATTGGAACTTTACTGGAATAACAATTTTCCAATTCAACTTTTCAGCCGTTTTATTGATGTATTCAGTACCAGAAATAAAAGCTTTGGTCAAATCTTTTGACTGATGAATATTCAACCCTAAAAATTTATTGATTGGACCTTGTTCATCTGTTTTAAACTTTGCTGTAATATCTTTGATAACTTTATCTAAAGCATCTTGATTCGAACTCATTACCATGGTAACATCAACATAAATCGCTAAAATAAATTGATTTTCACCTGAACCTTTGGTAAAAATATTGTTACTAAATGTACAAGGATTAAAAACAATATCCTGTACGTAACTTGTAAACATGTCGTACCATTGTCTTGGTGCTTGCTTCAAACCATATAAAGCTTTGTAAGACTTTATAAACTTTTGGTTTTCCATTGCTGGCATAATCTTTGGTACCTCTTGGAATCTTGATATATAAATCAAGATCAATTGGAGCATTTAGAAATGCTGTTTTGACATCAAATGTTATCATCTTCATCTTTTGAATCGTTGCTAAACCACAAAGTGACCTGATATCTTCTGCTCCTACTACTGGAGCGTAAACGTTGTTGTAATCTTGTCCTTCCACTTGAGTGAAACCCTCTTGCTACTAACCTTGCCTTGAATCTATTCACGTATCCGTCGTTATCAGTTTTTAAGGCAAATACCCACCTGGTATTAATAATATTGCAATCTGGATCGATACTACCTCGATTGATTTCACTGAACACATTGTTCTCTAGTTGTGCATTTATTTCAACGTTCATTGCATCTTCCCAAAACTCTGCATACTTTGAATTCAAAGCTTCAAATACTGTATTTGGTATTTTGATATCATTAGTTTTTAGTTTCAACACACTTACTATTGCTGCATTAATTGAATCACCTGTAGCTAAAGCATTTTACTTATTCATAAATGGCTTGTTCAAGATCACGTAATATTTCTTGGGTCTTCTTTTCATTCCTGTTCTATCAACTTCGTCAGAATTTTTCATATGATCGTTTGTAGTTGAAGTGGCGTCTTTATTAACATCTGAACTATTTTCGTTGTTATTTGGTGAAGAATTGTTATTTGTTGTCACAGAATCGTTATACGTACTAATTGTAGAAACAATTGTTGAATTTGGTGTATTGGTATCAATATTGTCGGCTAAATCAGCCTGGATATAGTTTTTTTTGGTAGGAAATTTGAAGAACCGGTTACAAACAATCTACTAGAAAATGATAATAACGGTGAGAACAATAATGATAAAAAGAACAATAAATTTTGGGTTCAGTATGTAGAAGGGTTTTCCAACGCAGTCCGAAAAGACATTACTTGGAAAGAGTTTTGGCTATAATAAAATTCATGTTTGTCGTGAATCTGGGGAAATATGGTGTGGTTTATCAACAAAGTCGTTTAATGTTAATATATCATATACTTTAGCTGGAGTGATAGAATGTTTGGATTGTTGAGGTGGTTTGTAATGTTGCAAATTACGATAAGTGTTATGAGAAATAACCTTGAGTATTCAATAACACAGGAAAACTGCTGGAAAAAAGTTCTTTGCAGTCGACTCACCAGTATTTTATCGACATTCCAGCACTGGCAAGCTCCAGGTTCCAGCCATGCTGGCTCTCGTTGTACTGATTGAATGGAGACGCTAGGCGGGTTTCCGGATTTTTTCACTGATATGGCGATTTCCTAATTTGGACGTTTTTTTATTATCAAAAAAGACGGAAATCCGACTTTTTTTCATACAGGGCGTGGAGCCTAATTCGGACTTTTTTTTTTCGCTGGTAAAACCCCCTGTCAGAAAATTTCGTGGTTTTTTCCCGTTGGAAGCTCCAACCGATCCGAGCCAGCGCGCCGCGTGCGGCGGAGGCCCTTCATTTATTCCTACTACATCGCCAAGCTTGTCGGGGTCATTGGGGAGAAGAATTTTGACAAAACGCATTAAATTTTGTGTACGTGGTATATGCTGTGTTCTATGCCGAAAAGAAACCGATTCTCAGACCCACAACTTTACCAAATGTGCTATTACTGGAGATTTATACCGTCATGTCTTCCAAGTAGAATTTATCAGTGAAATCGTTTACACCAATAACATGCCAAAAGCTAAAATGATTGTGGGTTTGGGTATCCAAGAACTAGTGTATGCGTGCCGTTTTCATATTGAATGTGAAGATCCATGGAGCGATATTGAAATTATGAGGCAGTCAAATCTGCATTTCAAAATCGAAGTTTGATAATTATAAGTTGTTTCATCGACGGGTGGAACAACGACAGCCAGAACCTGCTCCTGATTAAAACCGGTATTTCGTAACACTGTTAACAATTTTGGGTGAATTTATGCATATAAAACCAACACACTCTTATAAGTTTATCACTATTGTAATAAAGATATAGTATTTTAATATATTATGGAAATTGAAAAAAAAAAAAGTCCCCTTGTAAGTTCCTTTTACTCAGCACCACACAGCTTAAAACAATTCTACAGAGAAATCATTATTTGCTAATTTCAACTGTTAATAACTCTTTAATTATGGCGAAATAGTCACTATTAACTAGCTTGTATAAAAGTTTGTATCTTTGGTTTTAATCTTATTTATTTAATTTTTGTGAAAATCTCGTCTTTGTTGTCTCAAATTGAAACTATTTTGACCTTTTCATTTAAAAAATTCTACAGACGGTACATAATGTCGACTTCGTTTGGTATACTCTCTCGTGGTGCTCGGGGCCTATCGGCACTACCTAATTGGGGGGTATACGCAGTAGACAAAAGATAGTGGTTATGTATTAATTATATTACATTAATGATTTATAATGATTGATTAATGTGTTATTTGCCATTAATAATCTAATGATTGGTTAATGTGTTATTTAACATTAATGACCTAATGGTCATTAATGTCGGCTGCTCAACAATAATTCTCGGCACTAGCGGTAGCTCGTATATAAAAAAGGAAAATGTTTCATAAGATTTTTTTCTTCTTCTCTTTAGCTATTTTAGTTCAAACCATAGAGGTAATAAATATATTTAAAGCTTCTAACATATATATAACGTAATGTTACCTTGTGTTTAACTTAAACTCCTTATTTAATATACCTTCCTTTGGCCCCGTATTCAATTTAGTCATGGTCAACATCCTGCATTAACAACCTCGTATATTAGCAACTTCCTGCATTAAATCTAATAAGTATGAACTTGGTAAGCATATTGCAACATATTTATCTTATTTAATTGTTCTGAAGAAAGTATAAATATGGGTTTATTTCTTATAATTTTTTTATTCTATATCTACTTTTTAATATATCTTTTTCTTTATTATACTTACTCACTCACTCACTCATTCTTTTTGTTATTAAGAAGGTCAAACAATTATTACTATTATTCTCCATTCTTAATTAAAATCTAACAGTTGTTTAATATCTATTGAAAATCATGATGTGGAACGGTATGAAGTCCATGACTTTACTATATATTTTAGGATGTGTATATTGTTGTTCTAATGAGCACATTACATATACCAATCAATGTAGCATAGAGTTAGATGGCTCATTGTTTAATTATGTTGATGCAGGGTCAGGAGGCCAGTCTGATATTAAAGTGCATAAAAATGGTAAAGTTATAAAGACAAAGAATGATAAGGGTATTCCACCGATAGCAGGTCAGGCGAGCTATAGTTTAGATGCAGGTATTTACTGTAATGTTATCCTATGGATTGATGCAGATACCAAAGAGTGTACAGTATCATATGGCAAGTTTTCAAAGTATAACCCGAGTAACTTGGTCATAACTAATAAGCCAAACCCAGCTGGTATGGCGCAAGATGTTGGATGTGAAGTCTACTTTGAGTGTTGATAAACGTGAGTGTAACAAGATTTATTACACAAATGTTTAATCACTTGATGCAGCGTTTATTGTATTAAAAAAAAAAAAAAAAATCAAGATAGTGGTTATTTTACATTAATGATCTAGTGATGATTAATGTGTTATTTTATGAATATTTATCTTATTCAGTTGTTCTAAAGAAAGTATAAATATGGGTTTATTTAATCTTATAATTTTATTCTATATCTACTTTTTAATATATCTTTTAATTAATATACTTTTAAAGAAGGTCAAATCTATTATTCTCTATTATTATTTTTATAATCTAACAACAATCTCTTCAAATTATTGTAGTTTTGCTAGATGTTGACAGATGGCGTGTCAGCGTCATGGGATCACACTAGCTCTTGGTAAAAATCAGTACTACTGATATCATTACTATAAATACGATTCTCAGACCTCGCAAAATATGTGTATATTGAGCTGTATCGCGGCTCAGACAACTAAGGTAAATGATATTTATTGTCAACATCTGATCTTGCAATTTACAGATAATCTTTTAAAACAACCTTAAAATACTGATATAGCATTTGACAACCCACCATTTGGGGTTTAACTTTTTGTTGGATTCTGAGACTTCTGAACCGCTTTCATTGAAGAATGTTCCAGAATACTCTAGTGGATACTAGAATGTTGTGCTTGTATTGCCACAATATTCTTAAGATAATTCAATCCAGAACTTTGTGATTATAAATATACATGAGATATCCAATCTAGACCTTTATGATTATTAGTACACTTTTCAATATTGTTAAAGAGATTGAAAAGTAGATAAATGGAACAATTTATCTATATTTTTATTATATTCTATACCAATACTTTAATATATTTTTATATTAATAACTTTTTCTACTATTACTCACCTATTTCATAAAGTTCTAATACTTTTTCATTGCCTCAATTGAGACTAGCATACACCTTTTCAGGAAGAGCATTTGTTGGAATATTTTGAGCATGCAATTAGGAGCCAATCTTAACTCCCATAAAGTTTAATGTAGAGAACCTAGGTTTATGATCGTAGATACCAAAAAGGAGTCAGAATACTTCAACCACGTCGTTGTCTACTAGCAATGTTTTAATTTGTACGAGCTGAAATGTTATTAGAGTCTGATCTTAGACAGAGTGAGTAGTTTAATTGATAACCAAAGTTATTCTTAGTAGTAAAGGTTGTATAATCGAAAACAGGTGAAGAAGAAGAAGAAGAAAAGAACACGCAAATAAAAAATTAAAATTTTTAAAGGTAATTGTGTAACAATATTTCCTAACTATCGCGTGCACAAAGCACTAGACAACCTCTAATTCCCAACTGTTAGTCTAATCACCCTATGGAAGGAAAGGATGAAAAATTAAAACATTGCTAGTAGACAACGACGTGGTTGAAGTATTCTGACTCCTTATGTTGTAGATTTGAAGAGTAAAGCCAGAGATCTCACGGAAACTCTTTCATGGAATAACTTGTCAACCTTTTTTACATTTCAACTTAAATAATAATAAATAGAGCTCTACTCACTCTGGGTTCTGAGCCGCATATCATGCGGCCAATTCAGGGTTACTTTACCCAAGTTAAATTGATTACAGCTTTTCAGTATATGAAATTAATCTATTTAAATTTTTTGCTTTTAATGTTATGATCGCCTATAAGCGCTTCAACACTCAAAGAAGATCGCTAAAGGGCAAAAATCAAGCAAAAACCAGTGTCGAGTATCTAGGTAGTTCTGGAATGATAACATTAAAAAGCTTCTATCATTGATGCTATTTGGTGGCTATAAACTTCTTATTAGATCTTGTCGGAAAATTTCGGCTTAGATCTTGTCACCTAGCGAAGTAAAGTATTCAAATATGGAACATAGTTTGATCGTTTTTATTAAAAAAAAAAAAAAAACAAGCAATTAACGTACTAATTTTGGAAATAAGCGATGGTACCGAAAAAACAAACTTGAACATTAATGAAATGGTCAAGACTTGGATATAGAAATTTCAATTAATGAACATGTATCGAAAAAGCAACAACAACAATTAGATTTTAGCATTCCATTAATCGATGTAAATCTGTAACGTATGATATAATCAAAAAGTTTGCAATATAAACTTTTGTTGTAAACATATCCGAATGCTTCCCACCAGCAAAGACTGTTTTAAACAGCGGTAATAATTAAAACGGAACGTCTGCAATTAGACGTATACGTACGATTCAAACAAGGTAATCAATCGATACCATAACTCATCATGCGGTTACGTATATGCACGCTCGTGTATAATTTTGTAATCGTACAACCAACACAAAGCACCAGGCCATCACCATATTTAAAAGCTAGACCTCTGATTATTCCATTCTAAAACATTAGGTATGTAGACGTATATGTATTGTAAAATAGGGAGATTATATCATTGAGAATGAGCACTCACCTATGAAAAATCTCCAATAAAGTAAATAAGGTATGCTATGGTAACATAAAGGTATAGACTGCTGTGCCGTGGATATTAGTATAGTCATACCGTGAGTTGACAATTTATAATCAACGGGCATGCCCGAATCGATCGCGAGATTATTTATAATATACGCCTTCTTTACCACTCGATTTCTACTTGAGATAAGATGAAAATTTTTCGTTTTGTCCCTATAGGCTTTGTTGATCTATATCTCTTGCTAAAAAAATATGCCCAGCTGTACAATTTAAGATTTTCGGCCACTCTCTTAATGGTATAATAATAGTCGCATCGGAAAAACATTGCACTAGTTTTAGTAGCGCGACAAATGCTAAAGAGGGACCAAGTATAAGTTTGAACTTAACACCGTCGATTTGTAAATTATATTGTACTATTCGATGCAACTTATCTACTGAATATTGCTTGATATTTTTCAAAATTATAAGGTGGGTTGAATTTTTTTTTTTTTTTTATGTACCTCAAAGTAACTTGAATAATTATTTGAAAGTATTTAGATTAGCATTAGCACGTTGCTCGGGTATCACGGTATCTCTGTTGGTATCCAAATATATTAATAGGAATTACACGGCAATTGCCGCTGATTAGTTGCAATAGGTTGTTTCTTTTATTTGTAAATTTTTTGAATAATCATGTTTGTTGCATAAAACTCTCCGTCTTTATCGAAATTGCCTAGTCCTTCAATCCAATTCGTTCATCATCCTGTCTTAATCGTTTGATAGAACCTCGTTTCTAATAATTTAGTTCATCAATAATATATTTATTTTGCAAAACTTAGTCCTCCCACCGCAATCGATAACTTCATCTTATCAATAAATATTCAACATAAACACATCTTTTGAGCACTCTCACGAATCTACGACCCAAATCATCCATAATAGACACCTCGTATGTTGTAATGAACAAAAAATCTTGTTGGTTCTGAAAACTAGAAAATAAGGAATCTTTATAACTATTTATACTGAAAAGTAAAAGGCACCATTCATAGGATTTGATGGCCATGCAACACCAATCATCTTGATTAAAAACTTCGGTGAGACCCGAAGTGACTAGATTTTTCGGGCGTTCTCCGTCGATTTTGTTTAAAGTGAGTAAAAAATAAGGCCAAAAGCTCAACCCTTGGAGGTTCGAACCTAGAAAACACCCAATAATTCAGCTAGAAATAGTATCGTGATTAGTATAAAAATGATGAGGCTTTTGTAAAGAATTCAATGGCAAAGCTGTCAATTGAAAAAGAGAATACAGAAAAAGACTAAGTGTGTAAGTTTTGGTGAAAAAAGTTGATTATTGTGTCGGCATCTGTTCTAAAACAATTAGCGTAAATAAAGTTTTGATGGTGTAATGAAAGGCTTGAATGCTCTGAACACGGAATAAATATTTTTCTGGCCCTCCAAGCGAAAATTTCGTAACTCGGCACCAACACTGATATTTTAGATGTTCATAAAAATGGGCGATTATAATTAGTTGCCTTTAATCATCGCCATTCATTAGACATTTTTAGGTATAAGAGAGTATTATTTTTGGCTTCTATTATTCTTAGGCGCAACGGCCGTGAGTCGGCGGCTATGGTATTGTATAATAAGAACGCTTGGTTTGACAACAGTGGAGAGATCGAGTGTCCTGGTAAGATCCAAATTATCCTTGGTAAAAAAAAAAAAAAAGAAGCTATTAACGGTTGGACAGTTGTAATAATAGAGATATAATGATTGTTACCCAAATCTAATAGCTGTAGTAGTAACTTGGTAATTCTAAATCGGGAAAATAATCCCCGAAATGAATAGTTTAAACCTTTGTAACTGACCTTATATAACGGATAAAAGAAATGACAACTCCTGAAAAAAAAAAAAAAAACCAAATATTACAGTTCGTCGATAAAGAATCTTCCAAAAGTCGTTAATAAATTTAACTCCGAACTGATTCAATTGATTTTCTGTTTAAAGAGCTAACATTTTAGTTGACATTTGACAGGTGGTTTGTGTTCATATAAGCGTACGCATACAATCAACAAAGTAATTAAGGTTTTATGCAAGACAAACTTCGATAATTAATGCCGTTTCTTTTTTCTCTGTTATTTTATATTAATCTGGAGAAATTTAAGCTTAGATTTTCATGGAATCAAGGTTAGTTTAGTTTCATGAATGGTCTCAATTAACTGATTTTATGCTTTCCAGCCCTCAGTAAAAAACAAAAACTTCAAGCCGCATTTACTGCGAGCCGTGCAGCTTACAATTATCCCTTTTTTTTTGCAAGCCCACTTAAGTTTTAAGAAACAACGCGAGATAAGGCTAAGACAACGCATTAGGAGATCTCCGAAAATTGGACAAAAAAAAAAACAAAAAAACTTTCAATAACTTTTGATGGGCGTGTACCAATCATGGTGCAAAACTTGGCTCTGAAGCAGTATCGTCGAGATTAGCCAGCTAAATAGAAGTGAAAACCCAGCGGGTTTGAATCACTAACATATTCCTGTGTCCATTATTACATGAATTTGTGGAGTTACACGAACTCAGCCTGTTTCATAACCCATCACTTATAATAATCCTTTTCACATTAGTTCTTTTTCTCATCCAGGGTGCAAAAGCTTTTCCTTCCTGTTTTAAAAGAATTGGAAAACTATATATACAAAATCTTACAAAGTGGGGTAATGAAGTCTATTATTTACTATACTAAATAATGGCGTGAGCAGCCAAGTACTGCAAACCTTCTAGCGCTTGGATTTCTTGGGTTCCATTCTATAGAAGTGTAGAACTTTTTTATCAACCTGATCAAGTTGTGACAGGTTATTGATCCAGTTCTAGTTTCCTTGTTAATGACCCCGCTTTTTTTACTCTTTAAATTTAGATTCAATTTCCTGATGATCGGTGATTTTTTCGCCATAGTGCCTCTGGCGTCAGGTACAGTGAGACCCGAATAAATTTGAGTCAAATTTCCCCAATGTTAAGATAGCGTTGGCACTTTGATTATTTCAATTGGCTTATCAAAAGCTAACCAATAAATGTTATTTGAAACATCGAGACGCCTCTCGGTTTAGTCCGAGAAAGAAAGAAAAAAAAAAAAACCGCATTGACGACTCTATATTCCAAACTCTTTTATCAGAGCCCCCTCAATTGTGGGGTATCAAATGCATTGCAAAAGGAGCAATCGCTTAAATTTCAAATCCTCTAATTGCATGATGTACATAGATTATTTTTAGGCCGAATGATAGATAGAACGAGAGAGATGTCTTATAGAGGAGGTTGTGTAAAGTTGTAAATACCTATCTCCGCCCATAATTCATGAGGATCCCGACCAATCAAGAATAAGTTATCTTACATTCTCGTCGACCTTCATGTAATAAAAATAAATTGGAATATCTTCACTCTTACGGATCGATGCTTGTTGCCAATTTTATTCAGATAGAAATGTATAAATTTCCTGGCGGCGTTAAAAAGTGTTGATGCAACTACCTGCAGCCAAAGTAACACGCTTACTGCACATATTGAATTCAATTGATTATGCATTAATAAATATAAACCTAAAAAAAAAATAGTGGGCTTATACCTAAGTTGGCCATTTGTTTATAAGGCACCTTCTTTGGTTTTCCTTCAAAAACCAACGACGATCTGTCAACAGTTTATAATAAACTTAGAAATTCCAATTGCAAATCCTCAAAAACCGCGCCTTACCTGTCTACTTCGGTTAATATTATGTAATATACCATCGTAATGTGATATTTGGCAAGAATATTGGCAACAAAGTGATCAACAAAGTTTAATATTTTTTCGTTCTAAGCTACTAACTACACGACAATCTAAGCTCTATAGCGATAATAAATAATTACGAAAACCAAAGCATTAGTAGTTATAAGTTCATGGTTAAGAAAAAGAAAACCTCAAGGAAGTTTTGCGCAACAATTTACATAGGATTTTCATTTATAACATCGTCAATTGGGTGGGTGTTGATCCATTGTGCTTATATCCTATATCTGATATCTCCGGGCTGAGGGGCCAAGAAATTAGCGCATCATGTATTCCATAACGAACGTTTGCCTATTTTTAATTGTTTTTTTGTTGTTATTGGAAGAGTTGGACTTATTTAATTTCTTTTGGTTATGCACCTGACAAGCATGAGCCTTATTCGAAACGCTTACATCTAAAATAATGCGGCGTTAAAGCTTATAAAGTTGGTTATAAAAAATTCTAAGGCGTTAACGATGATTGATTAAGGAGTGGGCATATCTTGTTTCATGCGCTACAGTATGTTCGGCTTAAACGGGCTATGGGATTTCATTTAAAAAAAAAAAAAAAAAAAAAATGGACATGATTACGGCAAATTCATCTAGTTTTAGGTCGTTAAAATATCATTTTTTTTAATGGTGTATGCGTATAAGATGGAACGAGACCATGGTACTTATTATTTATATATATCTAATATACCATTTATTGCAATTGATCAGCTTTTTTATTATTAATGATCAAACATCTGATCGTCTCTCTATATTATAAGTTGGAATACGTTAGAGGATTCAATTAGAATTATAATAGTGCAGTTTATTATAAACATTAAGAATAATTAGGCGGTAGTGGATCCAAGAGATAAAAATGCCATATTTGCCTGTTGGTATTATATTCAATGTGAGAAACTCCCTAGAGCCCAGACCTATTGATTAGTAATTATCGAAGACAACCAATAAAAAAATAAAGAAATGGGGTAAAAGATAATTAATGATTGGAATGATCGCAACACCTGCGAAATACCTTAACCTTTGCTACAAACTCTTTTGTTACTAGTGGAAGCTCATTGGATAGTTATAAACCTACCCCAAATATACGTTCTGGTATATGAGTGAGTGCTTGGGTAAAGAAATAGAAGCCGGGGTGCATTCTCGCTGAATGATACGCCATCTTTGTAGTAGTATGGAGGGTAGGTTCACTGGAACACCAAACTTGATCTATTGCAACCTATCTTATCTTGAGTGTATAATTATTAATTAAGACCAAAATTCTTTGTTGCCGTTCGAATTCAACTACAAATATAATATTTTACAGCAACGAAAATCCAAAATCGCATAAGCTTCCTTGGCTATGAAAATCACATTAAAAAGCTTTCTTGGCTACGAAAATCACATTAAAAAGCTTTCTTGGCTATGAAAATCACATTAAAAGAAACCCCTGAGTTAATTAATTATCTTGATTTTAGAGTTCATGCAAGGTATAGGCATGTATTTAATTTGTGAGTGGGGCTCATTTGGTACTTTTCCTATATATCGTTTCAGTTCATGCTCTCCCAGTTGATATAGCTCTTCATGATTGAGGTACACAGGTGGTCCAAATTTTTATCGCGATCCTGGTTTTACATCAGCTAGGGCTTCTCCGAGTTATATCATAATATCTGCATCAATAGACGCTGCAAAACCGACATATGTTTGAAACGCACTCTAAACTTAAACGAGCTGGCTTTCGCATGCATACCCAAACTTAGTTACTACTTTAATCGCTGATTGAAATGAGGAGTAATGTTTATCGTGATTACATCAAAAGCGGAGATAACAACAACCAATGGAGTTTTCCAGGCTGGGATTTGATTCACCAAGTCGAGCTAAAAGGGTACCCCAATCGCCTATCGTTATATCGGTAATATTACTCACTGTACCGGTAATTGCACCGCTGCCATGCTTGTAGATGGATTGAGAAACACCTTAATTCATGTAGCCAATGCTGGGCAATTTTGACCTCGAACTTTCACGGCTCACGCGTTACTAAGTTGGCGTTAAACTTAGACTATCCATTTAACTCTCTTACAAAAAACTACCGAAAAAAGATTAAGCTATTGGGTCGTTAATAGGTATAAAGTTTATATGATTGATCCGCCACGCGCTTCCGTCGTTATCTTGTTGGATTTGTCAAGTGTACAATATTAATAGATTGATGCAATTTTAGCGTGTCTATTTATTTATTTCACTGTATAAAGTTAGAGGTAATATTTGGATCGACACGTGCTTGTAAAAATTTGAGCTGCTGTTAACTGCTGAATTCAAAGCGCTGATTGTCGAATCAACAAGTTACATAGGGCTTGTTAATATATTGAATGCGTTGAACCAAATAAAAAGAATTGAGCATTGATCGGCGATTGATTGATTGATAGTATATATATATCGTACGCAAAAAGTTTACTTTCTGGTCCAATTTAGACAATTGATAGACTACGATGTGGTGGGTCTACTAACGCCGCTATAATCGGTTTAAATTCAAAAAATATTGCTGTGTCTATTTACGTAAAGCTCCAGCCACGCAATATTCTGATTAAATGATTTATATAATGGACAGCTAATTTCTCAATCAGTGGACGAGATTTGCCCAATTTTGACGCATTAATAATATTTTTCTTATAATTAGTACATCAGATGTTGATATATAGCAATTTAATTGATAAGCATATTCCTAATGAACGCTTAACAGCTTCAGATTACGTTTAGTAAAAATATATTTGTTTTTAGATTTTTAAAATCAATGAGGTCTGTTTCGGCAGCGAACAATTGATCAACTAACCATGTATACCAGCCGCGTTGATCGACTTGAACCGTTTTTGCCACCTCGAAAACATTTTTATACCCTTTTTCCTTACTTCCACACTGTTTGAATTAGTAAGAAAAAAAAAAATAAAAAAAATTTCATTTAAATATGGCAGCACAGTCAAAAAAGGAAAGCTAAGGCTAAATATTCCCTCTAACAAAACTGTAATAATGTCCATTAGAAATGTATAAAAGGGAACAATTTTTGGGCGTTAGGAAAAGACAACTGAAACCTTGGATTACCCTTTTTGGAATTCACGCTCAAATCTCAAACCTGTCTATAATCGGACTGAAGCGCTAACATTTTACAAAACAGAGTGTTTTATAAAGCAGGACATTAATAAGATAAAAAGCAAACTCCGAACGCTTGGCTACTGCTAAAAACCGTAAACATTTACGGTGAGCCCGGAGCTGGGGAGGCTCTTGCTGGTCTTGCTGTTGTGTCGGATCGGGGGCGCTGCTTAGCTACCCCGTGAGCCGATTTTATATCCGACTTTAGGGTTGTAGTATTAAATTAATGATTAATCCCGCAGGCGGCGGTACCAAGCTTCAGATCAAATATGAAAAATTCTTCACTCTTACCATTGTAGGTTGAAACGTGACCCACGTTTCGAACTGTTACAGACAGTCATGCACTTTGTACTCAATTCAGTTAAAAATGTTTTCACGCGTGGCCAAAGGTGATTAGCATATTGATACGAGTTAATAAGAGCAGCTAAGCTGCAGTTGGTTACGGATGGGTTAGAGATACGTACTGTATCCTTTTAAAACTTATAATCCAATAATTATCGTTGTGGAAAAAAAAAGTTATTCTTACTTTTCTAAGCAAACTATTGCGGTTTTAGCAATTAATTACGTAACTCCTACCGTCTTGATCGTGACGTGAACGGCCACGGGAATCAGAAAAATAAATAAATATTCTAACCATCAATCATTAAAAATCAGATGTATCAAATGATTGAGGTTTAAACGGGTAAAACGGGTAAAACAACATTTAACTCTTATATAATTCTTAATGTTATCATAATGTTGAGTATAGTGGACCAAAAATCTTTCATTGAATCAATGAATACTAGCTGAATTGAATAATTTTTCATCTTGAAAGTTACATGGCTAAATTTTATTTCTTTTGATATGACCTGCACTATTTTCTATATATAGTAACTAAAAAATCGATACTCAAGCCAGCTTCAGGATTTCTCAATTGCTTTATTGTGCACATATAATCTGCAGGCTCGTTATTTACTTATTTATTTACCATTACGCCTGCGGGTAAAGCTTATTTACTTTTGGCTAAAAGCTAAGATGATCATTTGTACAAGCTGCGATGGCAGGTTTGGCCAAACTCCGATCGCGGTGTAATTTTATTATAGTGGACTGTGATCGCCGTGATCCATCGAATTTCTCAACAATAGTTGCTAACTGAATATACGCCAGATGGTTAATATTTATTTGGAATTCGATCTAATAGCCTTGATAAAGCTGCAACCGATAACCAGAAATCAGTACGCGCTAAGGATTGAGTGCTGCGGTGAAAACTTGGCATTAGATTTAAATAAAGACAGACGAGGGTTCTTTGTTAGGCCAGTTCCAAATATTAAACGGACTTAATCATTGAGCGAGCACTTTATTTTTCAATGAAATAGTGAGTGATTAGTTAGTTGGTTTTATAAAGAAAAATAATGACTTATAATATAGCTGATATAGATCAATTTCATACCACAAAATCACACTCTAATTTTGTGTTCCAATCAAGGGATGTCATAAATCGTTGAAGTTTTACCATAAGAATATAAAAAAATAAAAATAAAAAACATAAAAGGGTACATGCTATGACGTTTATGCGAATACAGTTGTGACGCAGTGAAAATTCTCTACATGCAGTTGTTTAAAATAAATAGTTTATCTAGCGTGGCTTATTACACAAGTTCCAATCATTAATTACCATTTTGTATGAAAATTCTGTTAATTAGCTCTACCCATTATCCTTAGTTGGAACCTAGAGAAGATTAACTCACACTATGTGTATGTATCCACAATTATAAACATGATCATTAGTTAACTAGCTAGAACTTAAAAGCTTAATAACTCGTTAGCATGACGATCGCTTTCTTTTTTCAAAAACCTCAAGCTTGGATGATTAATCAAGTTTAATCTAGAGCTTACGCTGTTTGAAATACTGGAATAGCCGATAAACTGTAGCTAGTGTAATGTCACGGAAACTTGAAAGTCATTATTAAGATATTGAATTAGATGATTTAAAACTTTTCTTTTCTCTTTTTTTTTTTCTTTCATTTTGCTGTAGTTGATCCAGATTTATCTATATATTACTATTAATTATCACTTTTATACTGCCACTAAATTTGCTTCATATCTATTCGAAGCAGTATGATATAGTTCCATAGTTAGATATCAAGTTTAATGTTCGTGATAATACGAACCAACTAGTAAACCTGTTTAGAGTTCATATTTACCATGTCCACGCCGAGCACCCGTTATAATAATATAGACTACTCTAATTGATAGAATTCACAAAAACGGCCGACTGTCCTTCTTTAACACCTACCGCAATAAAATTCAAAGCTCAAACCCATGATATTTTTATTACACATTTTGATCAGTACTATCGTTTTTTTCCTGTGCAACCAAGGTCATTTTGACTTCTTAGGATCTGAACGTTAACTAGTATTTACTGTCTCGGTATACTCAACTCGATATCTGACCTTTTAGTTACAAAGGTTAAAATTTTCTGTGCGGTATTAATGGCTGAACAATGCCAGCGATAAGCAATATTTGCTTTTGTGCACGCATCTATTTATAATATGCAAAGGAGAAGCCCGTAGGATATTTTCGACATGTGCCTGGAAAGAAAAGCATCTAAGAGATACCCCACATCGACTATCAAATTTAGTATAAGGTCATGATAGCGGTAGTTTTAAATTAGCACTGCTTAACGCAGATATCGACCTTCTATTTTTTTCGAGATCCCAATTTCAAGAAAAATTAGGCTCTGGAGGCTTGTCTTTTACTCCTCATTTCTTTTTTAAATTTGTTTTTACTTTTTTTTGTTAACCAGTATATTAATTTTTTAACCGTTTCTTTTCACAGGTGAAAAAAGAAATCTTATAGCTTATCGAAGAAAAAAAGTAAACCTCGGAGAAGGACGACTGGAT
Source organism: Blastobotrys arbuscula (assembly GCA_030564365.1). Lineage (NCBI taxonomy): Eukaryota > Fungi > Ascomycota > Dipodascomycetes > Dipodascales > Trichomonascaceae > Blastobotrys > Blastobotrys arbuscula. The sequence continues at coordinate 10,075 of JAJLUN010000163.1, read as the reverse complement.
CAACAGTGGCAGACAAGCTTGTGCTGTAAATAACAAGAGTACACTTTTCTTTTAGTTTACCTTTTTACAATTTCTTCAACTATGGAATACCCACCATAATTATGATTCGCCTCTCTCAATCAAATAACTTTCATGATTCAATCTTAAAAATTTCGATATATAAATCTCTTTATTTCCATCAGTTTCAATTTTTAACTTTTTTATTTTTTTTTCATCTATTCATCAAATCAACATATACACACACAAACGCAATAAAATGGGCTATCTAGGATTGAAAGGCTCAGCTTTGGGGAACGCATGTGTTTTGCTGGTAACTTTCCCATCATTTTTGTGTTATGGTTATAATCAATCTGTAGCTGGTGGTCTGTTAACCAACGAATCATTTATCAATCAGTTTCCATCTATTAGTGACGAAAACGCAACTCTTCAAGGTATGCAAAAAAAGAATTATCCTTTTTGGTATAAGGATTGTAAAATTTTTTTTTTTTTTTGAGTCCCGTCAAAAGTTTCCCAAACAAATAAAAATAATTTTCATTTATTACCAACAAAGACTAAAATAAAAATACTAACATGTTATAGGTACTGTTATCTCATTATATACCGCAGGCGGTATTTTTGGTGCCCTTGCCACCTGTTTTTTTGGTGACAAATTGGGTCGAAGAAATACTATTTTTATTTCCTCCGGTGTTGTCATGGTGGGTTCTATTTTGATGGGTTCTTCATTCGATCTGTCACAATTTATTGTTGCTCGAGTTATCTTAGGGTTGGGTACTGGTGCTGTATCGTCGACTGTTCCTGTTTGGGCATCTGAATTAGCTAAGGTTGATGAACGAGGTTCTCATAGTTCCTCTGTTGGTTTCTTTTTGTCCATTGGTATTGCATTGGGTTTCTGGGTTGATTTTGCTTTGTCATTTGTCAAAGACTCATCAGTTGCTTGGAGATTTCCATTATTATTCGAAATTTTGTTTTGCATTATCACCATGCTTTTTATTTATATCTTGCCAGAGTCTCCTCGATGGTTGTTAACCGTTGGACGAGATGAAGAAGCTAAACAAATCATGGCCTGCATTAACGATACTACTCCTGATGATGAAAAGATTGTTGCTGAAGTTCGAGATATTAAACACTCTTTAGAAATTGCTGCTGCTGGTTCTCTCAGAGATTTATTCAATATGGGCGAAACTCGGGTCATGCATCGAGGTTTCCTAGCAATGTTGGCGATGTTCTTTTCTCAAGTTTGTGCAATTAATGCTTTGACTTTCTACGCTAACACTATTTTTAAGAAATATTTGAAAATGGACGATATTGTTTCACAAGTTTTATCTGGTTCTATGGAAATTGTTCAAATTATTGGTGCGGCAGCAGCTATGTTTACTATTGATAGATTTGGTCGACGACCGTTGATGTTGTTCTCTGGTGTTGGTATGTGTATCTGTATGGCAATGTTGGCCGGTTGTACTTCCGACGATAACAACGAGTCAGCTTTGGATGCAGCAGTTTTTGCATTGTTTGCAATCAATTTCATTTACTCCGTTGGTTTTGCTGGTTGTTGTTTCTGTTATTCAGCTGAAATTTCTCCATTGCACGTTCGATCTGCTGTCAATGGTTTCGCTGTTTCCATCACTTGGTCTACCAATTTCTTGATTGCTATGGTTACTCCAGTTGCATTTGATGCTATTGGATATCAATACTATATCGTCTGGGCTGTTGTCAATGGTATTTTGATTACTCCAGTCGTTTTCTTTTTCTTCCCAGAAACCAAGCAACGATCATTGGAAGAATTGGACGAAATCTTTTTCCAATCCAAGAACATTTTCGATACTGTCCGCGTTGCCAATAAGTTACCTAAGCGATCTCTAGAAGATTTCCATGGTGTTGATGAAGAAGCTGGTAGTGCTACTCCAGTTGAAGAAGTCAATGTTGCAACTGACTCTGTCGAAAAGAAGTAATTTATTACTATTTTGGTTATTTAGCATTTCGTGCATTTCGTTTCATTGTTTACGGTTTCATCTTTTTTATTTCATGAACATAATACATGGTATATTTTTTATTATTCTTTAGCATTTTATCATTATTTTTACATAATTTTTGAATATTAAATTTTTTTTATTTCAAAGATACAGTTTTCTATTTTTTATCACTGGTACTAATTTTGGTGATCAGAATGTAAGTTAAATATTGAGACCTGTTAGTGCGGCGTAAAAGTAAGCCTTTTTTTGTTTGGTTTTTGCGGGGCAGGGTTAGGCGGGTGGGTGGAACAGAGCAAAAAATTTACACTGCTGGTTGACCGATAAGAAGTTTTTTATTTTGGACTTCATTGATCAGATCTAGGACCAAACATACATAACTTAAAAAAGTTTTGCCTGCCCGCCTTTATGTAAAGTTATTTCCTTTTACTCTTAAGTGAGAGGCTTTCTTCTTTTTCCACCTTGTAAGTCATCGCGTCAGAAAAGATTTGAAAATTTTGCCATCCATGGTTAAATTTGGCAACAAATCCATCTAAACATTGATCTTGTTTTGTAAAACAAATGTGTTGGCGAATTTTTTTCCAAGAACCTTTTAGCAAAAGAAATATAAAGACGGACAAAAGCTGTTACACATCAAAAAGGCAATTTAATAGAATAAATTTGTAGAAGATCAATCATTTATACATTGTATCATATCGGGCATAATGTTTAGTTAAAAAAACCGTTGAAAGGGGGGTTAAGTTTTTATACACATGCGCATGATGCGTTGTTGGTCTGAAAAGCTCTACAAAAAAAACAAAAAAAACAATTTTATTGGCAAAACAATGACGTGCGAAACAAAAAGTGAAAAAAAAAAACTTAAAAAATTAAGCCTCAAGTATGGGTTTTATAGGTAGGAAAGTTCAAAGTGCTGGGTGTTTTGGTTTACTTTTTGAACAACGATTTTTGAATTCCTCATAGGGTAATAATCATGCTCACGCCTTCCTCTAGGAGTCATTTTTTTACAGAATGCCAGCATGTCTCTTTGTGGTTCATGGTTTTAGAAAATATTAAATTAATTGACTTTTTTTCTTGCTCCCGCAAGCTGTAATTTATCAAGCTCTCCTGGACGTTAGTTCCATAATGATTCACATACGCGCATGAATCGGTTGTAGGCTTTATTACAAGGTGGCTAATGTATTAAGTTATCCGTCATTTTTTAGTTTATTACATTAAATTTTTCTAGTAAAAAAAAAAAAATGTATCCATATGTTTATTGATCAAATGTTCAACTCTGGTTTTTCTTTCTTTCTTTCGGAATTTCCAACCAGCCCCGCCCGCGCAATGAAATAGAAAAAGTATTTACAAAAACAATAAATTCGCAGCTAGCGTGGGATACTTTTTTTATAGATCGTCATCATCGGTCCAATAAATAGCGCTGCACTTATAAAAGCTTACAGAATCAGATCGCGATGGATGATCGGATCTTCATTCATTAATTCAAATAAAGCTTGTTTGTTGGAAGCTTTATTTTATTTGGCGCAGAATACGTGTAAATTATGTAGAGAAGTTAATCTCAAATGCTTCATTAGTAAGTGCGTATACACTATAAGGCTACATCTAATTAAGGTGCCAAAAAGTTTAAATTATCATGATTTTAACCCAGTAAACTGTGTATCGGTCATTAGCAAAAAAAAAAAATTAGAAAAAAAATACAACTATGTCACAACCGCTGAGTTTACCACGGTCCGCCGTAGATCCTCCCCAATAAATAAATAAACCTAAGATTTGTATTTGATCAAGAAACGAGCAGTTTGGTGATTTCGGCATGTTGAATTAAACACGGCTGAAAAAACGATCCTGAACTTGTCGATGAGTGATGAATCACTGCCGTCATGCTGATCTTGAGGTTGGTTCTTTTTTTTTTTTTTTTTTTGCTCTAACCTCATCGGTTAGATCAACGTTAAATATTGATTAAGAACACTACGGAGGAGGCGAAGGTTTATTCATCGCTTGTTTGTGAACCGGTTTTTTTTTTTTTTTTTTTTTTTCCTTCTGCACGTCATCAAAAGTTGTCAGTAGGTTTTCTAATTCAGTTCCAGTATATACACGGACTTCCGTTAAGTATACGACAAGAAAGTATACGTTAAGAAAGTTAAAGATATATTATTCGGACCGGGGTCCGACCCATATATTAAGGGTACTAGCAGATTACATAATACTAAAGCTTTACACATGATAGAAGATTAATTAGGAAAAGGGCAAAGTGGCAAAACTGCACGTGATATTTATCTCTTGTAGAAATCTCTGCTACAAAACAAGTACTTACTGACTTTTACGCAGCAGTTGGAAGTTCTATACATCACCTATTTGGCGATAATGAAACTTTATGGCACTTACTTTTAGGAAAATTGTAAGCTATTCCTCAATAAAATAACCATCTAAACTTGTATGAGTGCTTAAATTTAATTCAGGTCCTATCAGGTTTGCTCCCGACACGAGAGCATGGCAGCTCCTCTACATATACGTATATATTGGAGAGAAAAAAAAAAAAATACATAAATTAATAGTTTACCAAAAAAAAAAAATTTAGTATTTTGTTTCCGCTGTGTAGTTTACCGTAATTCGTTTGTTTGATACTCAATGTCTTTGATGTTCAATTAAACATGATTGGCTGTAAAACTGACTATTGTTATCTTGTTGGATGAACTACTTAATATTTAGGTATTTCACTATAAAGATAATAGATAATGTTCGAGATAGATTGACAAATTAACCAGCTCAGCAAAGGGTCAGAGGTTTAAGCCGAGCTAATTTAGTGATGGATGGAAACAGTCTCGATAAATTTCTTTGGGAGTAAAATTTATAAGATTTATACATTACTTAACCGGATCAACATTGAGGAGAACGGTGGGTGGGGAGTAATTACATTTTGCATCTAAAAAATATATGAAAATAAATGTATCGATTGTTAAATATGTACTCAGGGAACTCCGACAGGTGAATAAAAAAACCCTTTTGTTTCACCAATTAGACGAAAACAGTTAAGTATAAGATCGAATAAACGTACGTATCCGTGAACAGATCTATGGTCGCCGATTCCGGTTGTCTTGAAATTATTGATAAACCCTTTAGTGAGCCTAATTAATCATAGACAAGGAAGTCACACTAAGTCTTCGAGATCTCACGGATAATTTTATTTAGTTTAAAAACTTCCGGATACAAAAGTAGAAACGCTTGTGGTTAAATATAAAAATCAATAGTACATCAATGAGTAGTTCATCAGAAAAATATAAGAAATCACAAATAATTTATTTCTTTATGGTGCAGTCGTAAATAATAAATTCAGTGATTTGGAACATATTTTAAAAAAATATACCCAATTTCGTTATAAATTATTTGTAATGAATTAAAATACGAAAAGAAAAGGGAATTCGAGATCCGAGGGACTAGCCCTTAATTAATATATATTTAACGAGCTTGATAATTATATTATTAATTTTTCAAGGGCTCAAAATATTATACTTTCTCAGCGGAAAGTTCATGAGGTACGGCGGCTATATCTGAATCATGGTCTTTTGAAGTTTACATTTTTCAACACATCTAAGATCTTGAATGCTTGTATACGTACTTTATTAAGCCTTTCTTCTTTTTTTTTTTTTTTTTTTTTTGTGTATCTGTTCCAAATTCTGAGTTGGAATCATAACCAAATTTCTATGGGTATCCATATAATGGCCACCAGAACGTGCATCCAAACCTTATTTGAGCGGTTTTTCCTTACACATATATATACCAAATTAAATAAGCTATCTGAACAGTACCTGATAGAGGGCAATTTTAGAGGATATTACTTTATGTATAACCCACCATTGACATATATATGTAAATGTAATAGATTTTGTGCTATGGAACGTAGTGTATACGCATACGGATCAAGCCGTATTCTTGACGCCATTTGCCTTCATATGAAACTTAGTGAGTTATATGCAACTTTATAAAACAATAAAAGTGCCGGATCGGGCAAACTTTAATTTCAAAATTAAACATTAATGCATCCGTTGTTTATTTAGAACAGCCTATATGATCATTACATTTAAATACAATAAGTATATATTGTTGAGGAATTCCGACTTGTAAGAATTTATTTTCTAGTTTTATTATGACCATCCGAGCTTTTAGGCCTATTAAATACACGGTTCAGAATCGTGGCATATTTATTATGTTTATATTAATATTAATTAATGAAAATTATTTGGTAATTAATTAAAGTTAAAGCCCTAACATGTAAGGCTTATATTCCAGATACTCTAAATTCCAGTTGCGTACAGTATACCAATACGCAAGCTTACTTGATACTTACTGAAAATGTCATCTCAAATGTAAGTCATGAGATAGAGCTGGGTGCGGCTTAAAAACAAGCCATACAATTTTAGGCGCATGTCTGGGTCGCTGCGGATTGCGCATGCTATTAAAAAAACTACTGCTGTGTTAAACCAAAAATAAAATAAACATCATAATAATAAAAATTAAAGATACATATTGTTCTCATAATTCACACATTGATGTATTTTACGTACCCAGTTTGGCGGCAGCCATTCTAGTTTATAATTCTAAGTAATTCAATATCATTACATTTAATAACGTAGCGAAATTTTTGTGTATTCAGGAAATTCCCTTTTTTTATATATTCTTGGGATATATTTGCGACAACTATGATTACGCATATTTCGCATATTTTTTAGTGCTACAGAATACTAAGTTACAAAAAGACCGTCAAATAAACTCCGCTGTTCGATCTTTGAGATTTTTTTTGCGATCCGCAGCCTCACAGCTCGTTGCTGTGGTGATAAAGAAAGCTTAATAGTCAACCATCAGATGTTGCTGCTGATATGTGCGGCGCGCGGAAATTTTATGCTCGTTGCTTAAAACCTCGTTTAATCAAACTTTAAACTAGATTAAACTAGATTAATTAACCGAAATAGAACGCCATTTTTAAAGTTCAGAAAATCATACTCAGAATGACGAAGCTCTGCCTATTTAAGTTAATAGTACCTGATGCTTTCTTGGTAGGCCGAAGGATATTTTCACCCCTTATGTAAACATGAACTTTAATGCACTAAATTGCAAAAAGTCACTTTACGGCGACCCTTGAGTTGTACCATTATAGCCCTTTTCCTTAGATTCATAGTTCTTCCTACTTGCTATTTAATAATTATTTATCACATTAAAAACTTGACTTTCCTCTCCTATATCCTCATGTATATTTGCGCATCATACCCATTACTGCCCAATAATAATATAGTCAGCTGATTACCAACAACCAGGGCACTTATTATATGCGTTTTCTTGAAACAAGAAGTATTGCAAGTAATTATCGGGTCACTAGCCGGGATATTCGGGTCACATAGCAACCAATCGGCTAGATTTAGCGCATTGTTAATAGCTACGTTAATACTGCTCATGGCTCTTAAATTAGATACTTGCTGCATACAATGGCCTCAAATCGGTGATTATTTCTGTGATGATCACACATTTGAAGTATCATCATTGCCAGGTGGAAATTGTTGAAAAAAGGTTGGTTAATTGTTTAAATTAAAAACCCACGTGCAAAAAATAACATCCATATAATACATTATTTTAGCCACGTTCAGCATTAACATAACCTAATTTGTAAGAATATTGGAGGGGGTAAATTAGCGATAAAGCGTACCAGCAGGCGCTAAGGAGTCAAATTTTAAAGCTGTTTTCTTCGACGGGACAGATCCAAAAATCTGCTCCACTAGCCAAGGCTAAAGCTCAGTCGTGAATTAAAATCAAAGTCCTTTCATAACATCTTAACGTCCAGTTTTTAAATTAACTATCCTAATAGCTGTTTCATGATCATATTAAAGCACGCACGGGCTCTGTATCTTAAGGCTTTTCCGTGTCTATATTAAGTCGATCCAATTAAATTTTGGTTAATGCTGGAGACACAGTTATTGCGATATAACTCGAATTAAATGAAGCAGAAAGATCTGCAGCCATAGCGAATGCCAAGATGGCCAAAACATTGGTGAATGAAAAAAACATCTTGGTAGAAGATAAAGTTCAACTCCTTTTATATAAAGAGCAAAGTATGTCATAAATGATGTGCCATGTCTTTTTTATGGTAATCCAGAGATTTAAGTTAAAAGAAGTTTGGCCTTTTTTTTTTCCTTATTCGTTAGAACTTCCCGTTTAATTTTGATTTAATTTTGATTTAATTTTGATTTAATTTGTGTTTCCTGTGCATAAACCACTTCCCCATCAAATCATTTTAACGAGATAGAATATGTTTTAAAAATATCTTTCCTTGATTTTTTATATCAAAGTATACACAGAATATTAAAATCCGTTTATATTTAATTAATGGTATCGCGTATATACTAGCTCAACATGACACTGACTCAATGCGACACAACCTCAAATTTACATTGACACAACAGCACTGAAACTTTCCTGCGTTAGGCCATTACACATGGACTTGGTAACCATATGTTTATCTAAATTAGAGCCCAATGGCAGCTAAAAAGTGAAATAATGCCTTGTAAAAGAAGTTAATGCAAGCTTATGCCAAGTTCTCTTGTCGAGCTTCAAATGAGAAATTGAGGTTCAGGCTTATTAGATGTCGTTTTTGGAGCTATCTCCATTGAGCCTGTGTAGATTTCGTACTTTAACAGGTGAAACATTTATCCTTAATATTTTCCACCTGATTGTCAAACCCTTTAAGCACAAAGCATAGAAAAGAACAACAGAGGTATTGATGCCAAACACCCTAATTATAAATATACTTACAATGACGATAGCTTCTCAAAATTAAAAAAAAAATTAAAAAAACTTAAAAAATTCTACCTCTACTGTGGCAAAGAACAACATGTATATGCCAAAGTACATCAATTAGTCGGGGCTATATACTCATGGCAGATGTCCTCAATTGAGAAAATGTCAAATATTGAAAGTGTATGCTTCCAGTAAACGTCAATGTGCTATCTTCACCTAAGACAATTGTTTTTAAAAGCATTAGCTAATACATTGCGTAATCTCTATCCGATAAAGTTTAACTGGCTTACTGACATAGCCGGGTATTTGATTTAGATTTGGTAACTATAATGTAACAATTCATTTGTGTACCCCTAGTGATAATAGTTGGCAATCGGCAAAATAGGCTGGGTGGAATATCTGGAGGATAGTAAAAATTGAATGGTTGGGTACAAAGGAAGTTATTAACAATAGTTTCGAGCTATACCAATGGTTACCATTCCTCATAATTTAGAGCGAGAAAAGAATATACAAATTACAATATATATCTCGATTGATCATCTGAGTATGATCACATGACTCTGGTCCGACGTGGCCTATGAATACCAAAACAGTCCATTGTTGAAGTATCTATTGCATAGATAATTACATTTATTGTACAACGTTGGTTTATTGTGATCTTATTTGTCTGCTTTAGTTCTTTTCATATGGTTGTCTAGTAACATACCCACAGTTTTTGGCTCAATTCAATTGTTTAAGCTTAGACAATTTAATAAGCGGAACTTATGAGAAGGAAGTAGCGAAACAATGACCATTCTAGAGAAAATTACTATTAATTGTTCTTTTTAAAATGTTTAAATCAACGGCAATGAAAACTACGTTTTTTATTTTTAAAAAAAAAAGTTATTGAGAAAGCATTTCTATCGGTAAACCAATACTATCACTAATTTATATTTAATGTTGACAATAACTTCAGCAGTCATGAAACCCGACTCTTCAACAATTAAAACAGGCCTAATTCTGGGTTGATATTGCCGCACTATGTCCGTTAAAGGAATATCTTGCTTCAAGCGTCTTGTAAGGTAGGGCAGATGACTGTTGAATCATACTGGCAGATAGAAAGGATGACAATGTATTTTTCCATACTGTCATTCTGGTTAATTATTAGGCTGCCGCCCGCACACGGCTTTTTTTAAAGTATTATTTTGCAGTAAAACCATTAAATCTAAACTAATACCTATCGCATTGGCTTTCCGGCCCGGATAAATATACAGATCAGCGTGAATAAAAATATGAGACAGAAATTAAGTAGAACAGTTTACTTTTGAAAACATTGTTCCGGGGAGAAGAAA